>JAHWFP010053420.1:0-38591 GCA_023313725.1 Lithobius niger | reverse complement strand
TTCTGGCAGCACGCGGTGAAACTGTGCAGCGCTGAAAAGTTATATATAGGCCTGTAAGTGACTTTTATAGAAACTGAACTTTTCTGTCCAATCATGGTTCGGGGTAATTGAATTTTTTTTTTTTATTTCTTGAGAATAGATTCGCATTTAAGAAATACTTTGGCTCCGTCAGGAATTATATCTGCCTGGCAAATTAATCACGGTGCGCAGCGATCCGAATCTAATTTCCATTTCGAAGTCCTTTGAAGCGAAAAGCAGCCCTTCCAACCCCGCCAACTCCCTCCCCTCACATTAATTTAGGTATCGCTGTGACCATTGGCACTTCGTAAAAGCTTTTTTCTTCATCGTTGATTGCTGCAAATTTTGAGACGAGAATGAAAAAAAAAAACTGCATTGATCTCAGTGCAACTTCATGAAATACAGTAAGTAATAAAAATGTCATAATTTAATTTGCGTAATCAGTCAACAATTGCACATAAAGTAAGGAATCTGGTTGTTTCCTAAAACGTTACAATATATTTATTAAGTATCTCACTAGATTATTCTGTCTGAATTTGCATTACGATACCTAATTATTTGCTCCTAATTCTTAAACAATCATTTTAGATCGCAGCCGTAACTTTGTTCCATTAGAAACCGATTTCGTTTAGTAATAATAATTTTTTTTTGCAGACAACATGCTCGAAGTTCTGCAAAACTTGTGAGAGCAGCAAAGAATGCATACAACATACAATTCAATAAATATTACAAAAAAAAACGTCAAGTGTGCCGTCAAAAAGGGGTTATATGATTGAATTTTCTCTTGTACACGGATAAAAATTGATGATTTTTAATTGAAATAATCAAATGTACAATTGAGAAAATTGCATATGTTTAAGTGCTGTTGTGCTTTACGTTTTAAGTAAATGCTTGGTAAAGCACAACAGCTCTTAAACAGATGCAATTTTCTCAATTGTACATTTGATTATTTAAATTAAAAATCATCAATTTTTATCCATGTACATTTTACAAGTGAAAATTCAATCATATAGCCTAACCCCTTTTTTACAGCACACTTGACGTTTTTGTTTGTAATCCGTGTACCTTGTTTACGACATAACACGTGCACGAAGAATGAATCTGGAGTTTGCCGAATGGCATTGTTCCCTAAATACAATGGTTAAAACAATGTAAAACAATCAAAATGATCGTTTAGGGTCCCGTAACTCCGGAATGGATCGACCAATTGAAAAAGTGGTCCATGTAAGGTTGAAGCCCAGGAAAATTTCTGGCTCAGATCATGTTTCAGATTTTAGTAGGTGCAGTAGTTTTTTTCTGAAACCATGTCAGCCAAGAACAAGAACAAGAACCAGAACAACAACAAAAAGTGAACAGTTTTCAAATTTACGTGTGGCTCCCTACGTTTACTCTTGCACGGAATTGCATAAAAGTTGGTGTAAAGTTTGGAAACGTTGCTATCTACTATCTGGCCAAGTTTGGTCGAAATGTATTGAATAAAAACGGAGTAATTAATAGGTTTAGTTTTGCTGGAAAGAGGACTTCAATCATATATACACACGGCTATCGTCGTGTATTATACATACAGAGTTACTATATTAATAATTCGACATCAATAACCTCACTATCATCTTTGCTAATCATCTCAATACATAACAAAATATAAAACATGTATTTACAGCTTAAAAGAATGATATTTAACATTGGACATTAATAGTCTACATAAATTAATAATATAGAATATTTACGTATACAATATTTACACCAAAAGAAAACTTATTTTCTTTTTACTACGTACTACCTTCTTCTAATAATCTGTATAACTAAGATAATAATATTTGTTTGTTTGTGTGTGTGTGTGTGTGTCCGCGGTGGTAACCTCGATAATCCTTATTCTATTGATGTCCGCAGTAGGAATTTCGATAATCTTACTTCTTTTGTTTGTTTGTGTGGCCGTAGTGGGAATCTTAATAACCTTAATTCTTTTGTTTGTGGTCTTTCAAAATGATTTGTCTGTATAATTAATGGTCGAACTGTGTTTTCAACAAAGATGCACAGTACTGATGACGTCATGTTTTTTCCAGTCACAATTATTATTTCATGAAAACTGATTCTAGCCTCTGTGTCTCTTAATCCTGGATCTATTCTAACTAACGATAATGAAATGTTGGGCGACTGCTAACGGGAAATCAGAGTAATTTCATGCAAACGAGAAATCACAACAATGCTCTATAAAACCAGCCACATACGGGGGGGGGGGGCTGCTCTAGTAATTTTAATAATAATCTATATTACTAAGATCGTATGATTTGTTTGTTTGTGCGTGTGAGTGTCTGCAGTGGGATTCTCGATAATCTCTATTCTATTGAAGTCCGTAGTGGAAATCTCGATAAACTTAATTTGTTTCTTTGTTTGTGGTCTTTTAAACTGATTTGTCTGTGTAAGTAATAATTCGAACTGTGTTTTCAACAAAGATGACCAGTACTGACGACGACATGTTGATTTTCCAGTCACATAGTGGGAATCTCGATAATCTCAATTCGTTTGTTTGCCTTTCATTAGAATTAGAAAAGTAATGTTTCTTACTATGTTTTCAACAAAAATGCACAGTGCCGATGATGTCACGTTTTCCAGTCACAATATTTTCATGCCAACGGGATCTGCCTTGGATCTAACCAAATCTAATGAAAACTTGGGGGACTGCTAACGGGAAATCACAGTATTTTCATGCAAACGGGAAAGCACTAGAATGGTCTGTAAAACAGGCAAAATAGGGGGGGGGGGGGCTGCCCCAGTGATAAGAATAATAACTAGGACAGCTTCCCCCTTATTGGTTATGTTTTAAGAATATTTCAAGTAATAAAAGTAACGGTTGTTTGAAGAAATAAATTCTTTTTTAATCTAACATTTATTTGAATGCACGTCCTATTGTTGAAGGAAACTTTCTACTTTTATGTATTCCCATTGTTGAAAGTCCCCCGAAATTTGCAAGAATTGCAGAGCATTCTTATATATTTCCATTGTTAAAATTCCCCCGATATTTCTAAGAATAGCAGAGCATTATTGTGATTTTCCGTTTGTAGGAAGATAGTGTGGTTTCGCGTTAGCAGTAATATCAGTCGCCAAGTTTTCATTAGATTTACTTAGAGACAGGGTTGCAAAGCGAGACACTTATTAAAAAAGTTTAATTTATGTGGAAATCGCTCGCTTTGCTGGCTCAATCAACGCACCTCCGTGCTTCAGAAACACGGATGTTTGACACCCTTTTAAAACCAGATCTGTGGGTCAAATTTTTCCATGCATTTTCTCGGTACGTTACTTAGCTTCAAGACGGTTTGTTTGTGACGAATTTTAACCCGTCACAGTTCGTTCATCACATTTCTCAGATAGCATGAACAAACTATGACGTCATGAACAAACAACGTGAGGGTAAAAAAAAAGTTCACATTATTTATGCAGGTTTTTTTTTTGCATATTTGAGGGTGGTAATATCAAGTTACAGCTATGAAAATAGACCTAACCAAAGCGAAATTTAATTTTCTTTCATCTGGTCCTAATGACAAACATGGACACACGCACGTCATCTACATCTTTAAAGACGTATGATGTTCGTGCATGCGTGCGTGTTTACACCTCTACTCCTCTGGAACCAAGGCACCTACAGAGATGGTAGTACGACCAAACTGAAGATAATTAAATTTCGCTTATGATCCTCACATATGTGAAACAACAGCAAAAGTAACGTCAAGGTTTTTTTTTACCCTCGTGGTGTTCGTTCATGACGTCGTATTCTGTTCATGCAAAGTGACAAACAAACCGTCTTGAAGATATTAGTTACGTAATGAGATGATCTGGAAAAGGATGCACGCAATAAATAACCTAAAAGGACGACGTATTTTGCAATATGCCATAATACATACATCTTAAAATTGGTTTTGTATCAACTGACTTGATACATGGAAAAATCAAAACCATAGACCTGGTTTTATAATGATGTCAAACATTCGTGTTTCTGAAGCACGGAGGTGCGTGGATTGAGCGAGCAAAGAGAGCGATTTCCACGTAAAATAAACCTTTTCAATGTGTGTTTCGTTTTGCTCTCGCAATCTTTCATCTATCACCTCCGTAGAGAATTACTTCTGGAGGAGAAGACGTACAAACGTTCAAACAAACAAATCGTATGTTTTTCACTAGTCTTTGTGGAATCTATATAACTAATATCATAATATTTGTTTGTTTGTTTGTTTGTGTGTTGCCGGATCACCAAGATTCCCACTCTTAATTCTTATTTCTTTTGTTTGTGCGTCCACAGTGCGAACCTCAATAATATATTCAGTGGCAACCTGGACCACTGCACTGTGACTGAGGTTGGCGCTAATGACCAAGCTGTCGACGCGCCATTAAGCCTCATCCCCCCCTCCCTCAATAATATTATGTCGTTTGTTTGTATGTCTGCCAAACGCAATTGTCTGTTCTGTATAAGTAATGATTCAAACTGTGTTTTCAACAAAGAGGCACAGCACTGATGACGTCATATGTTTTTCCAGTCACAATATTCTCGTACAAACGGAATCTAGGCCTCTCATACATCTCTTAACCCTGGCTCTAACTAAATCTAATGAAAGCTTTGGCGACTGCTAACGGGAAAACACATGTATGTGTGTGTGTGTGAATGTCAGCAGTGGAAATCTAGGTAATCTTTATTCTGTTGAATATTTTCATTTAAACGAGATCTAGGCCTCTATGTGTCTTAACCCTGGAACCAACCAAACCTAATGAAAGTTTGGGGGCTGCCCTAGTATGATGAATGAACTGTGAGCAACAATTGCAATTAGTTTAAGTCGAAATAATGAGTACATCGATTTGTGATGACCTTGGAAACAAAGAACTTAAATGAAGCGGGATCGACGCCAATGGAGTGAGGAGGAGCGAACGATATGGCTATTGTGTGCGCGGTTTATCTTGAGTCCTGTAGGTATTTTATGAGCGGCGACGTTTTCCTGGAGGAGGTGGCATTAATCGACGGCCGCCATTGTTTTTCTGACCATCTCGGATATCAACAAGGTGCACTCCTACCAAAAACATACAATAGATTATCTATGTCGTTCTGGGACGAACTCAAGATAGGCAGCGGACACTATAGTACCTCTTGATGTAGATAACTGACCAAATACGGGGGGGGGGGGGGGCTGCCCTAGGTGTCACAGCATTTTCAGGCAATCGAGAAAACACAACAATGCTCTGTAAAACGGGCAAAATACGGGCGGGGGGGGGGCTACCCTAGTGATAATATAATATTAGTAACTTGATTCGTTAAGAAAACGAATGGAATCAAGGATGGGCTTGTCAGCCACTGACACCTAGCCTCAAGTTAATTTATACAACTAAAAATTTGTAGACACATACTGCGCTTAAGAAAACAAAACGCAGTATTTACAATAAAAATAAAATGAAGCTAAGAACATTGGACGGGTCTAAGAGAACCCCGGTTGTAGAGGTTTACATGGAATAAAATGCAATCTTTTTATCATAAAAAGAAACCGTACGTGCCATAAGCAGGGATAGCAAAATGTGTCCTCGTTTTAAAAAAAAATGCATGTAGAGTAAATCAAAAATTACAATAAAGAAGGTATAATAAGGTTAAAATCAACAACGTTTCAAAAACACGCGCAGAACAGACCAGACATTAACATAATGCAACTATTCGTTGTCCGACAGTCCAATCTAGCTTTTCCAACAATTAACTGAAAATTATGGCCTCTCGTTTCACTATTGTCACGAAGGTGGAACATCTCAAAGTAATTAACAGAGCAGAATTTCGTATGTCATAACCAGATCGGCCCTCAAGCATCTTAATTCAATGAAACTAAACCGATCTTTGCTAGTCTTTCTTTGTAAGTTTTGCATTCCAACCAAGCTTTTTGTGAAGCGTCTCTGTACTTTTTCTACCAAATGGATGTCACCTAGTAATAGGGGGACCAAACAGGACTCGCGTATTCCAAATTGGGCGAGTCTTATAAGCCGAGATCATAACTGGGATGTTTTTAGCAGTAAAACAGCGTTTAATCACAGCTGCTTTACAGTGAGGTGGCCGAGAAACCAAAGTGTAATATGTGCTGAATTTAAGATCTGATGTGAACGAATCACACTCCTAAGAATTTTGTTTGGGAACCTGGGTGAGGATGTGTCGCTTAGATTGTAAGGCAAATGTTTCTTTGTTCTCCCAATATGGAAAAAGCTATGTATATTTATTTGCAGAAATCGATAACTGCCAATCTTCAGACCAAGTAAAAAGCGAGGATGGTGCTCAGAGAGTCTAATGCAGTCTGAGGGATCGGAGGAGGTGCCGTGTAATTTTACACCATCGCAAACTTTTAAAGATGGTAAAACTATCACTACAGGTTAAATCATTTAAGTACAGCACAAATAGTCGGGATCCTAAAATAGAGCCTTGTGGGACACTGCTAGCAACTGGCAGTTCAGCCGACAGTGTGTGTGTGTGGTGCTCAAAAACCACCTTCTTCGTATGTCTGGTTACAAAACTCTTCAATCCAAGAGACAAGCTTGTAAGCAAAACCATAATTCCTTAGTTTTGCAACTGGCTTAGTATGAGTAACAGACTAGAATGCTTGGCCAAAATCTACAAGGAGGACATCAATTGGGATGCCGTTGTTAGTGTGTTGTGTCCAATCGTCAAGAACTTCAAGTAATTGCAAAAAAGTTGACCTATTGGAAGAAAACCGTACTGACCCATAAGCGGGGCCGGATTAAGCCTTGTACACACCTGGTGCTGAAGATTTATTTTGGCCCTATCTCCCCCCCCCCCCCAGTTGTGCCAAAAATCTTTTTTTTACAATAATATTTTTTTTTTGTAAAAACAGTAAACGTAAAAAATGGTTTTTTTTTTTTTATTTAAAACAGAATCTTATTTTATTTTTCCCGAGACCGTGAGGCACCCTTAAGACCCTTTTCAATCTGTGGCCGGGTGCCTCAGCACCCAAGCACCCCCTTTATCCGTCCCTGCCCTTAAGCATTTTTTTTTTATTGTTAATGAATATCAACCTGTTCTGCCTAATAATTCTTTCCATAGTCTTACAGGGAATGTCTGTAGAGGCAATTGGGGGATAGCTGGAAGGGTTTGAGGCATCACCCTTTTTAAAAATCGTTGTTACTCTGGCGGCCTTCCAACAAGATGAAAGCTTACTATCAACAAATTACGTAGAAAAGGACCACAGATTTCGTTGGAAATCTCCTTGTTGAAATTAGCAGAGTACCTATCAAGCCCCAAAAGCCCGACTTGGTTTAAAGGCGATTAAAATACATAGTACATTAACAGGTGAAATGTTTATTTCCAGGCTTGGTAAGCTGGTATACTCATCAAGAAGTAGAGGTACGACGCTGTTGTCAGCGATACAATTGTTAGTAAAAAAAAAAAAAGTATTAAACTTATTAGCTTTAGTTAGATCATCAGACAAAATTTATTTTCCACCTTAAGAGGGGGTATTAATTAATTGATGATGTTTAATGTAGGCTAACATTTAACTGAACAGATATCAAAACTAGAAAAAAAGAACACTAATAAAAGCTTTTCCTGTGATGTTAAAGGCCATGATACCACAATGTCGCTTTCGTGTTCAGTCCACGTGAAACTTTACTGCTGTATTTAACCATTAGATGTGTCATTAAATAAAACACCATCGCTGAATAACTGTAAAAAAAAACAAAAAAAAACTAATCGACAATTTTTATCAATAAAGGATGAACGGATAGAAGCTAAGATTCGTGGTTATTCCATCTAATTGGATTTAAATTTACTCCTGATCTGATGTGCAATGTACTGAACACTGGCGTAATAAAACTTTCAATAACCTTACCTAGTTTCCCTTTTTTTTAATAAATACATTTTTGGGTAGTTGCAGTGTTTTAATTTTACGTTCTTGTCTACTGGCTGAATACAACAGTAAGATTTAACGTGAAGTAAACACTAAAGCAATATTGTGGTATCACAGTGTTTAACCTCACAAGAAAATTTTGTTTGGATTCTTTTCCTGTTTTCAATTGGTTCAATTGAACCTTACCTAAACATTAAACGAGTTCGTGATTATTTTCTGATGCGCAACAGTTTGGCATATCATGAGACCAAAAATGCTTATATGTAAATCAAATTTGTTAAAACGGAAAAACCCGAAAAAACGGCGATGATAACCGTAATTGTAAGCACCAGTTAGAGCTTTATCATGGAAACCACTAATTACACTAATTCGTAATAACAATAATGCTCTTGTCACATGCCTCATAAAGCACGAGAATTGTTGGCACGTCAGCATTATTAGCGGCCAATTTATTTTCAACCGAGGCTCTATGTACTTCATTGCTTGAGTGGCTTCGTTGCCTAATGATGATGATTAAAACAATTAATGCAAAATGCGCTTAAGCATATGCAGTAGGATTTAAGGCTGCCGTAAAAAAAACTAACTGCTTAAAATCAGTGAAACAAGAAAAGCCCATATAACGCATTTCCACGAAACTTTATTACTTTTGCAGCCCTACATTCGCCTACCAAAAGCAGTGAATTAGTGAATGTGTAAATAAGTGTACTACGACAGCCACGTATGACGACAAACTGGTTACATGGGAAAAAAAAGACAAACAAATCGGACTACGTCAATTGGTTTATAATTGTGATGGTACGACAAAATAAATTCCATAATTAAATCATAAAAGTCGTGGCTGTGATATGCTTCAAGACCTCCTTTATAGTGCATATAGGCATTGAATGAAACATCTGTCAAACAATAAGACAAACAAGAGTTTTATGGCTCACAATCATGTCTATTGTGCGCGCAGCGTATCTTGAGTCCTGCAATTATTTTATGAGCGGCTACATCTTCCTGGAAGAAGCGGTTTTAATCGACAGCCACCATTGTTTTTGAAATCATCTAGGATATCAACAAGGTGCTCTGCTATCGAAAACATACAAGCGATTATCTGTATTCGTTCTGGGGCGAACTCAAGATAGGCCGCGGACACTTTAGATAGATATCCAAGCAGACCTGACGGATTTCATTACATTTCTGTATGCGTGTTTCCCAAGTTATGTAGGGCCTATACCAAATTTGGCTTAAAGGTATTAAAAATGGTAGAGATGCCAAGCGTCCAAATTTCCCCCTTTAACATGGGAGACGAGGTTAAACCTTAGACTAACTAACACCACAGAGACATACTAATAACAGAAATCAGGACTGGGAAATAATCCAAGGAGTGCCGTTTTCGCACAAAATTCTACCATGGCAGAATGGTAAAAACATATACACAAAGTATGACATAGCACAAAGGTGCCAAGGGTATGGGTGTTATACGAACACGGAGCATTGTATGGTATAAAACTAAATTTGTATTGCCGCTACTTCCACTAACCCCACAATGGTACTAGTAGATTTTTGGGCAATGTTCACCAATGGGACCGAATTTGAAAATATCACACCTTGGTTCCTCGGGGAAGGGGTGATGGGCCCACCTGTAGTGCCCGCTTCCCCTGGCCCTCACAATGTTAGTTGTTAGTTTTAGGCAATAATATCATGCCAACTGTAATCTGTAAACTGTGCGCTGAGCCATAGCACCAGAACGCAAGAATGACAATTCAGCTAGGCTAAATATTTTTTACATGCTACAATCGACGCGAGCACAGGCACCACATGGTCGTCTCTTCCTAGAAATAACGAAAGAAAGAAACAAAAGTCTGCAACAGAGCCAACAATTTGAACTGCAAATGATGACAAGTGAGCAGCACTAACGGGGTATAACTGGCCTGTTGGTTATTACGAATATTTCATGTGCCTTGGCCCCGGTTTTAAGCCTAATCTCAGCCACCTCCAGACTTTCCGTTAAAAGAAGTGCTCTGTCGTGCCTGTGTGCGTGTCAATTGTAGCATGTGAAAGATACTAAGAATTTTGTATTGGAATTGCTAAGAAAAATTGCCCCTCTCGCCTTCGGGTTCCGTGAGTATGGTCAGTCGTGCTTCAAAAGGAGCCTGGCCAAAGAAACAAGGAAAAAATGAAACGAAATATCACAAAGGAGCCAACATTCTGAACTTCAAATTATGACAAGTGTGCAGCACTAATGGGGTAACTGGACTGATGGTTAGCACGACTATTTCAAGTCCCATGTAACCCGGTTTCAAGTCTCAAGGCCAGCTACTTCTTACATTCTACCAAAATAGGTAGAGCGCTCGCTTCCTAATACAACGACAGTTAAGTAAATGAACATGTGCAAAAAAACGGTAGTAATCGATTTTAAATTGTCAATAGAAACTTCATATGTGACAGAATTAGATTTGAATCTTTTTAAGGTTACTCATATATGTTTCCTACATACCTGTGGCGTTCTTCGCTCATTGACAGTCACCAGTTTAAAACAAAAAAAAACCCTAGAAACGATATACTAAGCAACTTTTTTTAGTGTTGGATCACGGAAATCAGTAAAAGGTGTAAAAGGTGAATCGAACCTTCTGTTTTGTTGGTACATTATTTTACAATTTTGAAAAATTGTATTTTACATTTATGTTAAGAACCTGTTTCTGATGTGTGAATTTTTTTTTTTTTTTGCTCTTTCATGCACGTCTCCAAAATATCTGTGTGCTAATTCTTCCCAGGCAGTCACCAAACTAAAGCAAGAAAAATGATAAAGTAGACACTATTGCAGCGTGCGCGGAGTATCTTGAGTCCTGGAAGTATTTTACGAGCAGCTACGTCTTCCTGGAGGGGGCGGCTTTAATTGACGGCCGCCATTGTTTTTGTAACCATCGTGGATATCAGCAAGGCACTCTGCTGCCAAAAACGTACAATCGATTATCTGTGTTCGTTCTGCGGAGAACTCAAGATAGGCCGCGCACACTTTAAGCAGATATTCTTGTTGTTGATCACCGAAATCAGTCTTTTAATCAAGCTAAAAGGTGAATGGAACCTCCAGTTTTGCTGCTACAACGCTATCGTATTTTTTTACAATTTGTTTCTTATATGTTAAGAACCTGTTTCCGATAGGAGAAAGTCTATATGAGATTTGGTTTGAAAGCAAGATACCTTGAAAAGCAGTGACAGGCAAGCTATTGACTCAATTGACCATTCGTGATAAGTAGTGATTGACTATGACTTACTAAACTTGAAAACCCCTCGAAATTAGCTGTGAGAATTATGAGCAAAATTGTAACAATTAGTAAAGGAATTAGAGCAACGAGAACTGATGAGAGGTAATTTGTAACTTAATTAAATGATTAGCTATGAAGTCAGTTTCACTTTTTTCTGTTCATATTTCATGTTTTGAAGTGTTTTTCCCATGAAACCACGTGCACTGAATGTAGGGGACGAATCGAGTGGTGACTGTGAGTTCAGCCCGTATTGGATTGTTTATAGTTACCCTTGATAGAAAGAAGGTATTACCACCTTTCGATTGAACCAAATTGGAGTTATGTACTTGAATTAGAAAAGAAGCTATAAATATTTAAAAACGGCTGAAAAGGGTCCTAAAATGACCAATTTTCAAAACCGTAAAGGATTAAAAAAAAAAAGGCATTAGACCTGAATTGTAGATATTACTCCAAACAACTTTTGTCTTGCACAGAGGCTGTAGTCACTCGTATTGAACCTGGCTATGAATAAAATTCAAAATTAAATTACAACAATTCAGTATCACATTGCAGCATGTCATAAAAACTATTAAAATTCTGGCTCAAAACCGGATTTATGGAACGTTATCGTGCAAGCTAAACGTGACATGGGAGCTGCAACCTATTGGTAAGCGTGCAGTTGTCGTGTAACGTCCATCGACCATTTAACTAAGATAATTATTGTCATCGCTATTCCTGCAATATAAAAAAAAAAAACACACAGCATTATACACGATGTATTAAAATAACTCCAGTCAATTGTAACAAGTCAAATGATACGCAGTGAGCTCATACTCACTAAAATGCACTATGGAGTGCACTATAAAACGTTTAATACGTTCGTTATTTCCCACGTTCGGATATTTGAACCGAGAGGCAGATGTGACAGAACATCCGGAACACAAAGACAAATTTGTTTTTCGGAATTGGGCGAGACACGAAGAAATCGACTTCAAAGTTCTTCAGCATACCATACGAATTACGCACCCTACTGCCGTTTTGACGAAAGTTTTGTACCATGTTTTCAAGTTTGTGAACTCAGGTTAGTGGTAATACGCAGTATTAATCACTTTAATGCTGAGAGTGTCTGGGTTGTTTGATGTTTGAACTGATTGTTCGGGGAAATGCAGTTTGTTGTGTAATGACTGACAATGGGGAAATGGATGTCTCACTGGGACAAACAAACCCCATCTTGAAAGTTCAGCACACCATCTAACATTTATCCTGTAAGTTTACTTGGCATAAATATGGTCTAAGGTTTTTGCTTTTACTTAACGGAATTGCCAAGCACCAAGAAAAAAATCCATGACGCCGCTCGACTTCTTCTAGTATTTGTATTTTTGTGCGGGAGACAACTAATCATGGAGAGTTCATATTAAAACGACTCATAATCACGTTTTAGTGCAGGTTGGGACCTTTTTGCTAATACATTTACAAAACTCAGTAAAATCGGGACAAGCAAAAATACTTAAAAAAAAAAAAGTTCGGATAGTTTCATTAATTTTCGTGATTGCATCCAAGTTTGACGACGTGACCGGGCCACAGAAAATTTAATTACCTTTCTTCCCTACTTTCAGATTATTACCCCTGCGACTTTTTCCACTCAGAAAATCCGCGTTGACGTCGGGCATGCAGGCAGGAGGCTGACATTTAACTAAAACTTACTTTATATTCTTCAACGTCCTCGAAAGTACGTTTAGGAGGCAAGAAAGAAAGAATAAACGAAAGGGGAAAAAAAGGAAGAAAAGAAAAGAAAAACTCGTCGAATCCAAGAAAGTAATCACGTTTCTGATAAGAGGCAGCAGTAGAATTAAAGAGACCTCGGGACCAACCACGAAATGCTTCTATCAAACCAGGTACGTATTCCATTCCCAAAGAAGCACGCGAGTCGGGGGGACGACGGACTTGAAGGGAGTGCTCGATAAGAAACAGGGTCTAGTAACTGAGCTAGAACCAGGCATCCAGGTTGCTTAGGATCAGCTTTCAAAGCCGAGCGGACTCAGTATTGGATTCGTGTAATAGAGCTGAATAGATGGTCGTAACAGCTTTGGGGAGAGGGAAGAGGAGGGTAAAGACATGCACTTTGTAGATGGTGGTATCGTGAGTGAATTCAACCCCATCTTCAACACTGACGAAAGAGATAGGCTATCGGGTTCTGAAAAACGCTGGTGCTGGCTGCTTGGATGGGGAGAAGAAGCTTCCTGTTCCGTTTTTCCCTCCTCTCTTGAGGATATACGAAAAACGGAAGAGAGAGATCATACTGGGTGCGGACTATAAACTTATGGAAAATCTATATCTTCTTAACATAAAGGAATTGAAATTTTACTGCTGTTACAGCGGCCCTGGTTCTATAGTTGGGCGTCATTTATATAGCGACACCGGTTCTTTCCTTGCTGTTGTCGTGAAAAAGGGAAATCTTGGATAGTGGATTTTCGTAAAAGCCTAGCTACTTCCTTCTTCTGAAAATCGGAAGGAGACGGCTATCGCAACTCACACTTTTTGGCTCTGTCTCCCCTTTCTCTCTCTCTCTCTCTCAACCCCTCCCTCTATCTTTCTATCTATCTCTGAGAATTACGAAGATGAGCATCGAAAAATGTCACTGACGAAATGAGAGATCTAGGTTACGATACATCTGGCTTGGTGGTAAATGGAAGAAGACATTCTTTTTCTAGTAATCAAGCTAATAAGATGGTTTTTTTATGCATTTGTTATGTGTGGGAAGAAAGTGGGCGGGACACGGTTCAAACTTAAGTATTTTTCAGAATTTCAGATGATAATGTATGATCACTGGCTGTATGTGCAAGGAATTTATTAATACTGTGCTCAAATTTAGAAAAAAAAGTATTATTTTCCAAAACCAAAACTCGCCATCACGTTAACCAAAAAAAAGATCTTGGAAAGTACTAGTGTGGTGTTTTTTATGCCTTTCCCTTGAAGTTCGCGATGACGTGATATCGTGAATCCCATATTTGCCGATTAGCAGTTATATGTCTTGTCTTGATCGGAACTCGGTGCTGAAGATGACTTGGTTGCCCACAGTCATGCTCCTCTCTATAGAGCAGTGACACGACGTAGTATTATTGTATATAACTCTATGCTGGAGCCTTAATGGGTTAGCTGCAAGGGGTACTGCAGAGAGAAACAGAAGGGCGTCATACTGAAGCCGATGCTGTGAAGAGTGATTTCTTAGACCTAAAACGCGCGATTTTTGTTGTTGGAAAAAACAACGTTATTTTAAGCCTAAGAAATCCGCTCTTCCGTTGTTTTTCCCTCCATTTTTATGTAGTGCACCTTGTAGTTATGCCCTCCAAAACCCATACTGGTGCCAATATGGCGGCAAATGTCACTGCTCTATAGCTTTCTCAATAAGCCTTGGTTGTATGGTAAGAGATTTATTTTAGTGTGTTTTGTATGTTTTGTATGTCTAGAAAGCTAAGGATTGTATTTAATACTTTTATGTTTCTGGATTAATTCCTGTAAGGGTACTATTAATTTCATTTGGAGTGCTTAATCATTATTTCTAGTTTTTATTTAAGGCCGCTAAAAATTAATTAAACGGTTCTCGGGAGTGGTACTAAACAAAAACTGATGCGAGGCGGATGGTGTTTTTTTTTTTTTTACTTTTTATTCTTGATTTTTCAGATGCGGGCGATGGCTTTTTTTTTAACAAACAAAACGAAATCAGTAGCTTGTATTTTGTTGTGGAGTACAATATCTATGTTTTAATGCTTGGATCAGAGTTCAAAAGTTGCACATTTGATAAAAGTCATTCTCACATCCAAGTTTTTAGTTGTGACAAGCCTCTGAACGACCCGTAGATTCGTCTGAACAGCCCTTAGATTCGTTTCGAGGCGATCGTGTGAATGGAACAAAGACCTGATGTGGTCATCGGCTGTAGATAATGTTTGGTAAAAGTGCTGACGCGTGATTGATACTTTTTTTTAAGACAATATTATAAAAAACGTTTCATGCGGTAAGAAAAAACCGATGCGTGAGCTCCTGAGAACCACTTAAGCAACTCTTTGTGTCCTAATATGTTGGCAATCTTCTACGTAAACCAGACTTGAGTATAGACGCTTGTGTTTGGTTTGAGAGAGACTTCAGCAAGCGCGCGTGGGCGTGGCTGTTTCATTTTGCGGCTAGCTTAAGATATGTCGTCTCCAATCCGAAATACGGGGACCATCCTTTGGATTTGACGGTAATGGGCGAGGAAAGAAAGTTGGAATTCTACCGTTTGATATAGTTTTCTTCTGTTTTGAGACGTTGGAACTAAAGAAGTCCTGGTCATTAATTCACTGTACATTCTAATTGACGTCACCTCCCCTTCGAAGTTGGTTTTGGCCATCTCAACCGAGTTTGGAACCGAACAAAAGGCATATCATGTGGCTGCGGTAGATGTTTGTATCCGTGAATCCTACCATTTACTGCCGTAATTCGCCACCTTTCTCTCTGCTTTAATTCCACCATTGACAATTCTCAGTTTACGTTGATTGTGATGTTGGCCGTTTTGGTATCCTACCTAAATTCTTCTCCACCCTGGTACGCCCCCCCCCCCCCCCCAGCATAATGAAATCCCATAGAAGTGATACCACTCCCACCAAGGAATAATCGCCTACCTAATCCGATTGAATATTAGTTCGATGGGTAAATGAAAAACTTTAGCATTGCTACATTCGGTAGTAGTGGTTAAGTTTTTCCTTCACAGTCTTCATCGTTGGGGTTACCTTGGGTGGTTCGTCGGTGGGGGGGGGGGGGGAAGGGGTGTCACTATTTCTCAAGAACAACACTTTTGGGTTAGTTTGGTGGCGTCTTAATAACAGTTTTAGTTTTGGAGGCATGTCACTGCTTTCGTAGGAGTGAGTAAGAGTGATCGTGCTAAAAAAGTTTTTTATTTTTATTTAGCCGCTTCTGTTCAGTTGCTTTTTAACAGTTTTATCACAGCTTTTGATCAAATTACGCAATGATCAAATTACGCAAGTATTATTTACTTAAATAAATACAGATGCAAACATACTTACATTGCCTTTTGGACTTATATGTCAGCGCAGCCTGAGCGGGGAACCGAACCCACGCCCTTTGAAACCAAAGGCCAAGGTCCTATACCATTGAGCCATACTGACACGGCCAAAAGGAAACGTCCGTAGGCAGCATTTAACACGTGCAAATGGTATACATATAAACAAACACTTCCCAATCGCCACTGGAGAGAGTGTTATTCCCCGCTCAGGTATATAAGTCCAAAGGGCAACGTAAATAGGTTTGCATCCGTTTAACTCTTGTTGAGCCTTGGCTTTCCGTTTTTAATTATTATTTACTTGTTAGTGATGCGTCGACCTTCACGAATAGCTAACTTCACAATCGCAATAATAATGATTACGTAAATTAGTTAGATTGCAACTGTACAATAACCCGCACTTTACAATACGATCATACGCGATTCGATCATAAAAGCCCCGTGGACGAGTTAATGTTTTGTTGCAATTAAAAAATCCGTGTGGCACCAAAACACCATGTTTGCAATGTGTCTGATTCCATCTGCAGTGTTCTAACGAGTTAACATCTTTGTACGCCATAAACTTTTCCGTCACAGCACCAAAAACTGGGATGTCCTAAGCATAGACACACCTTAGCCCAGCGTGGGCACCAATGGTAAAAGATAGACACGGACTAACCAGTGTGTAGGCTACAGCTGAAAAGACACTTTTCCTGTAGGGAGTGGTATAAATACACAGTAAACAGGAAGTCATGTGTTGTTATGATATTGTATGCAATATAGCTACAAATACGAGTCGCTTTGCAACGATCAGGGGAAAAACGTACACTCACAAATAGGAGTGACGTCATGTACGCAGCGCAAAAGTCTCTCCAAATGGATCTGGGCATCAACCGCGGGTTGGATTTTCCTGTAATCCTTCAGACCTAGTGTAACAGTACTGAGGACATGATCCATGTTAGGAGTTGGGTGGTGACTACACATTTTGGCGCGCTGTAATTCGTTGTTTATGCAGGTGCTGGGAAGATGCAAAACGCGTAAAAATGACGATGTTGACAAACCATTTACTAACATTTGAATTCTAAACAAATCATTTTTTTCCCCCAACGAAATTAATTTTATTTCAAATATTGATAACTTTTGGCACCTGGGAATCTCGGCACCTGGGAACAAGCCAGTTGCCCAACGAATATGCTTGTTCTGATAGATTGAACTTACAGTATTATTTGGGGGACGTATAAGGGACCCCAAAAGAAATTTCTTAATTCTGTGGTTTAGAAGTTACGAGCATTCACACCTATAAATGCTTCCAACGGCTTTGGGCTACTAATGCGTACGTTCCTAAACTCAACAGCCATTTCGCGATTTCCAACAACGCGTTCCTAAAGTGTTAAAGAAACGGAAATTAGCTATAAATAATAGTATTAACGAAGAAACGCAATTGACTCCGGTGTGTACTTTTATTCCTAAAGTGTGCATTGGGCTCCGTGGCGTCACCTTCAAACATCATGGAATTGATTCTGGGGATGAATCCGGAGCATCACTTCGCAGAGGTGTTGAGTTCTGTTGACTTTGCACGCGCACGCGCAGTACAGCGAAACAAGATGGCCGTGGCCATACACGCTTTGTGTTTTTAATAGAATAGAAAGTGTCGGCCAGTAAGCTTATAGTTTTTTGAAGGCCCATATATTAAGTGGCAGGAACCAACATCGTGTCAGTTGTTCTTTGTCGCAGGAAGGAGGAAACCGGAGTACCCGGAGGAAACCCACGTGCAACGGAAGGAAAACAACCGTAGAAAAACCCGTACAAACACACTTTTCTTCACTAGGATGGAACCCGGGTCTATAAGAAGCCAGAAATGTACACCCGGGACCAAGACACTTCTCGAATCTGATGCCCCAGTGCTCAATGTTTTTTTTTTATTATTATTTTTAATATCTTGTTTCACTTTGATGGTTGATGCTGGAACACTTCAAAAAAGTGGCACTAAGTTACGTGAACTGCTTGCGAGGATGTAATTCTTTTCGCACCAACTTTAATAGCGTGTTACCATGCGGAAGTAAAAAAAAAAAAAGGAGTCCAACGCCTACCCCGAACGTTGTGAGGGGTATCTGGACACCCCGATAAGAGATCAAGCCCAGTTCAGTGATCAGAGTGTTCGGCTGCTATCCAAGCAAACGCCGGATCGAATCCCTCGACGCATTAGGCTACATTATAGGACTTAAAAAAAAAGTGGTTAAAAAGTCGTCAAAACGAAAAATCGCCAAAACAAGCCTGTTGCGACACAGCACAGGATGTGTCGAAGTTTGTTCTGTATCCGTAGCTTCAAGTTTTGCGCATGCTCTACTACATGTTTTTTTTTCAGGCAGACTGACGCAGCGCGATCTTAAACTTTGCTAGTATGGCGTCATCAATCAGATTAACCTTTTAACCTTTTAACCTTTTAACCTTTAACCTTTAACCTTTTATGCCCGAATAAGAAATGAGCCAAACACAAGCACAGCTTTAAGTATTAAAAAGTAGAGTTCCAAAGTATGTACGAGATGGCCAACAATGGAGAAACGACAACAGTACCAGGTTCCCTTAACAAGCCAACTCCAGAGACGGCCGTGGCCGAGTTGGTTATAGAGGCGTATGCCTCACGTTAAAGAGCTCCTTCAAGTTGCTAGTTCGCCCCTTCCAGTTTACCCCTACTTTGGTGGAGATATAAAAGACATAGAAAATTAACTTCTCACCCGTTTTGAAGCTCTCAGTCCTCTTACAACAATACAGCACGACGGGATCGCAACAATGAACGAGGCCGAGGAGTGCTGGGATCCGCGGCGGAGGGCTGGGATGATCCCAGCCCTCCACGTAGATCCCAGCCCCCTTTTGGGTTAAATGAAAAGTGGAAGAAAACAAACAAATGTAATAAATTTACTGATACAAATAAAAAATAAAAAATAACAGATAAAAAAAACGTTCAACAATTCCCAACATTGCAACCTCTGTTTTCCAAACGTTGATTTCATTAAATGACAAAAAGGAATACAGGAACCGAATATAATTAATTACATGAAAGAATTTTTGAAAACAACGCCACCTCAAACGTTAAAAAAATCGTGCAAGAATTCATGTTAATTACTACATTGCAACCGCTTTCAAAATTAAACGTTGCTTTTTTTCGTTGCATGTAGCATTGCGTCTTGAAGGAATATTCTACATAAACTTTCTTCTGGCTAAACACAACAATGTATTCCACTCGCGCTCACTTGCGTTCAACAATGTACGTAGGACTGATAGCTTCAAAACGGGTGAGAAGTAGGATATCGCCCGCTTTCCTCATGCTGGAATCCAACAATGGCTCGGGCGCTGCGCTCCCTCGACATTGTTAGATCCCAGCACTCGGAAAGCGAGCGATATCCTATACTTCTCAACCGCTTTCTTCTTCTCCGCAGTCTTGTAACAATGGAACAGTGTAGGATCGCAACAATGGTTTTCGGTTTGGGTGCTGGGATATCTCAGCACTGCTTTTCTTTTTTGTTCCCTGTCACAAATACGGCATAAACGCCAAAAACACGAATCTCCTTTCGTAATTTTATCAATGATGATTAAACATAGATCAAATACATCCAACAACCAAAATAAAAAGCAAAGTACGAAGCTTTCGTATTCAAGAATTATTAAAATTTAAAAATGCGCTGCAACATAAAAAAAAAAAGACTACGAAACTTTCGTAATGCAAGAATTAAAATTCATCACAACATAACACAGTTGTAAGAAATGTAATGTGGCACCATGAATGTTTGCTTTAATTGTTCATCGTCAAATTAGCTACATTTATCTTGTTGTGTCAGTGGTTTGGTTACCGTGCAAAACATCAGATGCTGCCACCATCATATCTTCACTAGAACATTTGTACGCCCTTAACTATCGTTAGCAAGTTCAAATGCAACAATAAGTCAACGCGTGGTAATAATGACGGGTCGTGCAGAGAAGGCGAAAGCGGTTGAGAAATAGGATCTTACCCGTTCCCTCATGCTGAGCCCAACAATACAACGCTGCGCGCCCTCGTTATTGTTAGAACTCAGCACTCGGGAAACGGGTAAGATCCTATACACAGCAGTTAAAGGGTTAAACCCCCTCAACAAATTATCAGCTTTTAGCAACAAGTGTTGACATTACGAACGTACTGATGGTTTGTTGTTCAGCAACCTAGAACCGTAAAGAAAAATACGTAAAACTTTGAATGGAAAATCTAAAGCATTTCTTGGTCACTGAGTCCAGTCGAACCCACCTTTCACTTAAATTATCGGCTCTGAACGACTTTTTTTTAACAGCTCTTTGTTATAGTTCCTTCGACGTCCGTCCGTATCCGTAGGAAAGCGAGGTCGTTCCAAGCCGTCTTTTTTTTTTCTGGCCGCTGACGGCGCTGCGAACGTGGAGGTCGTCAAGCGACGTGTTCCTGTCGTTTTGACGTTTAATGCATTTGTGTCATTCGTGAAACGGGCGGGAGCGAGCCTATATTGGTGCCGCCCCCTGACGCTCAGTTGGGAAGTCCGGATTGGCACCCACCTGGAATACAAAGAGGCAATTAGCCCCCGGCGAAAGGAATGAGGCACCCATCCTCCCCTCCCCCACCCCACCTATTTTTCGCCAAGGCAACCCCCACCTCCGAACCCAGGTGATAGCACAACGACGACGACACTGCTAGGAACGAACAGAGAGAGAAAAGACGGAAAGAGACCTCGATCAAAAGACGTGCTTCGTCTAATACTAAGTCCTTTCCTCCATTTCTCCTCCTTTTCTCTAGAGCACCATTGCATTTTCGAATAAAGTTCTCAAAAACGATGAGCTTTTTTTCAGAGGCATCAAACATTGGAGCTTAAACTCGCAGCACCTCAGTCTTGAAGATTTCACGATAATAAAACCGTTAAAATAAAATATCTAGCGCGTTCGGTAAGAACGTATCCTTCGGTAGTAAGACGCAGCCTAGTATGCCCATCGAGCAGTAGGGGGAGAAACATAATTTTGCAACGATTCGTAAACACTCTCGCACTTGAAATTGCAATCTTTCTTTTATGTTTTCCCCCTTTTTTTGTTGTATTTTGCCAAAGCGGTACGTTAATGTCCTTGATTACCATTGGTGAGAAATTACATTTTAAATGCGATTATGCATAAACATTTTGTGCAAATAAAATTTAAAAAGTAGCTGCAAAAATACAATTACATCATTTTATTTATTTTCACATGCAAATGCTTTTATAAGCGACTAGCTGTCACTTTTCGCCGGTTCACGCATACCTTAGCGAAATTCTTTATTAGGCAGCATGAAATGAAAACGGTTCCGACTCCCCTCCTGTCTCCTCCCCCGCCTTCCCCTGGCCCCCTCTCCCCACACTCTCCCACTGCATGGTGAGATTTACCCCATGCACCTACTCCCTGGTAACCCCTTTGCCCCCCCCCCCAGCTTCCCCGAATTGCCCCATTGTGTGGTCTGAACCTCCCCCCCCCATCCCTGCTCCCCCTTCCTTTGAACCCCTGCTGTTTTGTTTTCGTAGGGAACCTAATTATATTTTTTGAATGGAGGACGCCACTGTTATGTTGTGAATTGCCTGTTTCTCCGTTATAATACCAAGCACGATATACCCAACAACGATCTTGCATGCAGTGATTGTTAGTCAACCATTTTTGAAAGTCTTCAAGTCGGCTCTAACAGTTAGCATTTCGTTTGTGACTGCTTGTTACAGGGCCCAACCGTTCACATTGTCGGGCGCTCGCTCTTTGTCTTTGCTACCGTGGCAAGAATGAACCTGCTCGACCTCTTGCTGTTTGTTACAGGCCACATCCTTGAAGCTATTCAACCCGGCTGTAATAGCCAGCATTATAGAAGTAGTATTTCGTTTGTTACTGATTGTTACAGACATTGTAAGTCGCTCGCCCTCTTTCATTGTAGTGCATGATGATTTTGCTCATTGCCACCGAAGCATGATGATTTTGCGAAGTGCAACCCAAGCCTATTATATATATACTAGAGGAAGCCCGTGCTACGCACGGCTGGTCTTGGATCCACCGTTTGCAACACTGGTACGGCTTGGTTGCTCATGCGTATGTCCATGTTTCACAGAATTAAGTTTCTTCAATCCCAAGTTTATACTCACTGGCTAACAAACGCTGATTTTCGTTCACTTCGCTCACTCAATCAGCCCATCCCTTGACGTTTAAAAATTGGCACGTCGATGCATTTTCCAGCATGAAGCATTAATGGATGATAACACTTTTTGCCATTATTTAAAATATTATCCTGTAAAACGTTGGCATCATGCTCAAGAAATTACTGCATCAATAGGCAGTAATATCATGTACCAAAAAACTTAACTAGTGTTAAGTATGACACACTTAAATAGTGTGTAGTCCTTAGTCATCAAGAATCGGCCTTCCCACTTCCTTGCAGGAATACAAAAGGCCCTTCAAAATCTTATTTTTGTTGCTATCTGAAAAACTCCAGTCGTATTGTGTTGCTGACGTAGGTTCTACTGTGGTAGAGATCATCGTGCCACTATGGTGTTATTCGCCTAGGTGACATGGAACATAAAACATGCACTGGAGCCCACTAGCAAAAAAACAGACTCGATTTCAGCACACCAGCTTGAGTATGCTTTGTAACACACTAATTGATATGATTTTTTAAAAATAACACGACGGTTTTTTCAAACTTGATATGTGCTTATTTATTGCAAAATATAGTAATAATATCACTTTCACAACTTGCCGGCAAAATGTAGATACCTTCGTTGCAGTGGCGTGATGGCCAAGGGCTATAGAGACGCATGGCGCATGAACGCTAACGTTAGCAAAGTACGCCAGATAAACTTTACTTATCTGTTAACTCAAGCCCCCTGGAGATTAAAAGAGATTAAGGACTTAGAAGCATATAGTTAAATTTAGAATTATATAGAATTATGTATGTTGCATATACATAAATTATAGTATACATCAAATGAAATAAAGAAAGAAATCACAAGGTAAAGGGTTAACGAAGCAAGCAGTCTGCATTAAAGACTGGCCTTGTGAGGATACACAATACACTAGTCTGAGAAAGAAAGAAAAGACAACTGCCCCGACTGGCACTCGAACCCAGCACTTCCCGTTTACTATCCGGGTGCTCTAGTAAACGGGAAGTGGCGGGTTCGAGGCCCAGTCGGGCAGTTGTCTTTTCTTTCTTTCTCAGACTACTGTATTGTGTTTCCTCACAAGGCCAGTCTTTAATGTACACTGCTTGCTTCGTCAAATGAAAATAACATCACCATGCTTCTAAAAAGGAAATTCCTTGGGTTTGTACTTACTTATACAATTCCATTTGGAGGCTTGTACATATACATACGTTACGCGCTGAAAAAGTGGTAAATGTCAATGTATTATGCCCAAATAATAATTTTTTTCAAAGCTACATGATTTGGCTCGAATCAACACAACCATTATAATTTTACTTCACGGCAGGAAATTACAATGCATTGAGAGACAGCACGTGCCGCGAACCTGACATGCGAATACTACACGCCATTGACAGCTATGCTTTTGGCAAACACAACCGAAAAGTCTAACGCAATTTACGAAATAATTTCTTGATTGTTCGTCAGTCAAGAATCGAATTTTCAGTGGATTTCATCTTCCTGCAGACCTTACACCCTCATGAGGCTTTCCAAGTTGAACACGCTTCAGTTTGTTTTCCAAACCGACGCGTGTTCGATTCAGAAAGCCGGTGGAAAATCTGCAAGACGATGAAATACACCAAAAATCCGCTTCTTGATTGGCGAAATATCAAGAAATTGTTTGGTAATTTGCGTTAGACCTGTGTTTGATTATTACAAAAGTAAGAACGATGAGCCTGCCTGTCTAGTTTTCCTTAGGTTTCTCTCGCCTCTCCACCCCTACCATTCATCGGTTTTTCTCATTATCCTAATTTTTCTTCTCTCCTTCCCTCCTCTTCCATTTCGTACCACAACCCCTCTTTCTTTTTGTTTTAACAAAACTGTGGCAATGCGTCACTAATTTTTTGGTTGTAGTGTTGTGGGATTTATTGATCTGTGTATAGTGAAGCCATCTTCACTAATCTCTCATTAGCTATTCACAGGATATCGGCTCGTAACACTTTAGTTGCCTAACCCTGTACACATTCCAAGATGTGCACACTAAGCTACTCCATCAATGCCGTGTGCTGAGTCTCTCCATATGCGCTAAATATGTGTTCAGGGCCAACTTTATAAATTACTACATAACGACCTTTCGATTGATTTCCTGTGGTCCGTGTATCGCAGTTTCCTGCAACAAGCACCAGGTATGGCAAAACCTTGCCACTTGCTTCATTCCCTATGTCGTAACTTGCGAGTGGCTGGTGAGGTATACCTCATTGCATCGTGGAACGTCAGTGGACCTTTCGATTGATTTCCTGTGGTCCGTATATCGTAGTTTCCTGCAACAAGCACCAAGTATGGCAAAACCTTGCCACTTGCTTCATTCCCTATGTCGTAGCTTGCGACTGGCTGGTGAGGTATACCTCATCGCATCGTGGAACGTCAGTGGACCTTTCGATTGATTTCCTGTGGTCCGTATATCGCAGTTTCCTGCAACAAGCACCAAGTATGGCAAAACCTTGCCACTTGTTTCATTCCCTATGTCGTAGCTTGCGAGTGGCTGGTGAGGTATACCTCATCGCATCGTGGAACGTCAGTGGACCTTTCGATTGATTTCCTGTGATCCGTATATCGCAGTTTCCTGCAACAAGCACCACATATGGCAAAACCTTGCCACCTGCTTCATTCTCTATGTCGTAGCTTGCGAGTGGCTGGTGAGGTATACCTCATCGCATCGTGGAACGTCAGTAGCACGAACCTTCGTCACTATAACATCACAAACGTTTCAACATTCGTCATTGCAACATCAGTCTTTTCAAAGTTGAACACCAACTGAGAGGATTTATTGTAAACTAATGTAAAACATGAAAACGACAGACCCACTTACAGGTGTTCTGCATAGATGTTCACAAGATTCTCCATCAGGAAATCAAAGTTTGTTGACTGGAAGCTCACCATATAAAATGTGTCATCCTGTTCTTTATCCCATCAGTCCAACTGTGACCTCGGCGATGCAGATTCTCCTTTACCCACGTGCCTCAATACGCCTGAATTGTTGGCAAATCCAGAAGTAGAGGCTTGGTGTATGTCATTAAGTGTGGAGCATATAAGGCACTCTATGTGGGACAACGTGAAAGGCCACTTGACACCAGAAAACTTGATCATGCGGGGTGGGTGGGGGGAGGATCATCTCAAGAGATGGTGAGAAATATGCATTGGTAAAACGCCACTGAGCGCAATCCCCTACTTTGAGACATACGTATTCTGTGTCAAGAACCTATCAAAAAAATCAGCTACACCGTGCGACGGCCCCCTGGAAGATGCTTCACTGGGCTGCCCATGAAACCAGCATTGGAAGCATACATGGTCACAGTGAATACACAATGTATAATGAATACAATAAAAAAATCCCCAGTATGGAATGGTGGAAAATTTTGTATGTTTAGTTTCCAGTCAACAAAATTTGACTTCCTGGGTGATGTCACATCCAACATGGCAGACCTTGGAACACCTATGAGTGTGTCTTGTCTTGAGTGTTTAAGTTTTTGAGTTTTATTTGGAGGTATAGTAGCCTACTGGCTTCATAACACTGCATGTAAACATCATTTTAGCCTCAGTTTCCTTGTTTTAGCTGACCAAGCCGTAAAATATAGCGACAAAATTAAAATTAGACCACTGCATGTAGTTGTGAGTTCTCTCTACCTCGTAAGGTGGTACCATTATAACTTTCACCCATTTGAGTGTAATCACCATAGTCACACAATCTTCCAACTCATTCACCAATTTACAAGATTTCCTACACCATAAAATACAATATTTATGCAATGGCAGCCCCTGAGATTGCCGAACTAGACAGTTCTGCTTGTCAGCACTACTGTAGAACTACACATCATTGTGAAACGACACATCACCACAAATCCATTCATACAACACTTTCTCAAATTCTTCAGGGTATACAAGGCAATCGAAGCCAAATATTCACACAAACGGAGGCCTCATTCAAGCAAATGACATAGTTCTGTCCTCAACGTCACAAGTGTAGGCCACCACATTGCGCATATGGTACCTTACTTTACGACTGAACGCTTCAGACTTTTTCCTGAAGTCCTGCCATCTGTAACATCTGTTAACACCACACCATTCAACCATTCTTCATACCAACCAATATCAATCCTACCCTTCCCTATAACATCTTCTACCACCCAGCTAGTTATTCTGATCCCCGCATCTTTAATCCTATCCGGAAATAACCTTGAAACATTCCCTAAAAAAACTAATCACTTTTCTCCCATACCATATCCCTCAATCCATCACTGTCTCCTTTTTTATTGTCGACACCTATATTCAGGATCTGAGCGTCTGACATTGTGCAGATTTCTCTGTAACCGTGTCATGTCTGTTCAGGGTTTTCTTCCAAGGTCTTTCTCTGATCCATGTTAGAGCTTTCAAAGCAAATCCATCCACCTTTAAGCTGATTAAAGTTAATGATCTGATTCCTTAAAATTCTGCCTGAGGCTAGCTGCCGTCACTTTATTTTACATCTTTCACCTTATGAACCAACGTTGCGTGCATTGTCTTGGCTTTCTTCATAACGACATCTACGTATGCTGATTCTGCATATTATCCTTACTGGCCATTGCTTTGACTACTGGACAGATGGTGCATCACCAGCTACGGAACTCGAGGACTCTGGAATAAATCTCCCGATAATTCTTGATTTTGTCAAGAAGAATACGAGCAGCGACTAATTCAGTCTTTATTTTAACAAGAGAAACCTTTCCACCACCAACTCAGGTTATCAAAACACCGATAATGCTTAACAGAATATCAATGTCCACCGTGGCGTCCTTTTGGTCCTGCATAAAAATTAGCGCGTACCAAATTATTCTCTTTGGAACATCGTCTGCCAACCATTATGAGTCTGGCCTTGCTATTCCCTAGAAAATATAACCATTGTACACCTTGAAGCACAAACAAAATCGAAGGACAACACGACAACAAGTTCCGAGCAGCTGCTGGACAGCATGCAATCCACTTTAGCCCCAATTCGGCCCCAACTCTTGCACTACCAAATGCACACATGCTACCACGTTTCGTCTCCGTTTAGGGTCGCTTTTTCATTATAATGGTGGCAACTACATGTTTCAGCACATAGAAAACATCCAATTGTGCAGCATGCAGACGTGCGGCTATAAATAACGAGTAGGATCTGGCTCAATTAATTTTCGTAACCATACAGATATTGTTTTTTTAATGTAATTTAACACAATTTCTAGGTTTTCCTTGACTTCTAAATGCTTCTTCTTTGGTAAAACAAGGTTTTAAAGATTACTTTCCTTTTCTGACGTCTTTTCTTCGTCGTTTGTTCGCTTGTTTCATCAGTATTCATTGTATGCCTTCCATAACAATCGTTACCAACTTACAGTAAACGTGTTGAGACCCATGGACCGCTTCCTGCCAACTTGGTGAAGGGGTTTGCAAAGGTCTTCAATAGATAAAGACGTGAGAAGCGGGAGTCGTGAAAAGGGAGTTGGCTGCTGAATCAGAGACTGTCTCATCCCTTTCTTGTTCTCGGCACATTCGTATGAATGGCCAGCGCTTGGAACAACAGCTATTCCGCGAAAACGATGAGCCTCCCGTCGGGTGGAACATGGCCGAATTATTCCGTACGAGTCTTGTCGACGACGGCAGGTCATTGTTAGAGAAGAGAAATTGACTACACGTTACGAAAGCACAGCAGAGGGACTATTGCAAGCTCAAACGAGTGTTGTGAAACAAGGGAGGATGGGGAACTCTTGGCATTGTATAATGTACTGTATATCCTGTAAATCTAAGTGTTTAAGGGAATTGGTTGCGACACGAGCTGTAAAAGGGTGATCAGGAAATGCTTTTAGAATTTTGCTGCATGTATAACTTTGGCTATAGCTTATACGAATCTTAATTTTCGAAGCATTACCAATGCAGAGATGGGTATGTAAGCGCCAAGTGGATTGGTATATTTAAAGAGAAACTCCGTTGGTGTATATTTACTAATACTATAGCCCTTTTGGCTTCTCATACATACATTAGATACACAAAACGTGACAAATAGCGATGTAGTTTGTCCAAGTAATAATATCTTAAGCCTCGTAATTTGATTTGAACATACACTGTCATTGTAAATCCACTTAACGGCAAGAGATTATGACGCCCAGAAGTAAACTGGTTGAACTAGTAAGTGGAATTACAATGGCGGCGTTGTTCAAATCAAATCACGAAGCGTAAAGAAATTATTATTTGGAGATACTTCACCACTATTTAGTCGCTTTTCTGTGTCTAATGCATTTGTTAGAAACACGTGATTTGATCTCTTGCCGAGCGAGAGAGAGAGAAAGCATGTGCCGCGAATCTTATTACCGATTGCGAGGCAATCACTTTTCATATTAGTAATAATAATAAAAATTCGTTCATAAACAGATGAATCTTTATTCTTCCACGTATTACCTGCTGGGATAAAAAAAAAAAAACCGCTTGAATCAGCTAGCCAGTCTAGGCATGAATGACGTTGTTTGCCAGGCTAGAAGAAAATTCCAAAAGCAGACATTTTTAGTAAAGGTGATTTTACAGATTAACGATCTGCTAACAAATAAAGCTTGCCTTGGCACACTTGCCACAGAAAAAAAAAAAAACCGGTTCGTCAAACCTTGTTAAGAACATAATAAAAGGCTGCGTTCCGTCTCGTACACGGCTAACTTATCAGACCCTAGACCATAACTACATTACTTTTATATACCGGTTTACGTGATTATTAAACGTATCGAACATGTTCAGAGTTAGCTTTTAAACAACTTCGTAACTATTTTATTTATCATCCGATTTTGAACCTGTTTTTTTGTTGTTTGTCGTATTGTCTCCTTGCGTCCAACTTTCAAATAAACTCTTTTGCCGTGTCGTATCTCGTTTGGAAAACACCACGAGGATAACCTTGAAATATCAATTCAAGGTCATTTCTTTTTAATCGTGTAAACTTCTCCCATCAAACCCATCATTGCATTACTATCATTATTATTCTTTCATCAGCCATTCACAGGATATCGGATACTTTAGCTGCCTCACCCCGTAGAATACAAACACCATGCTGTTAGGAAACGTTTTCTATTATGCAAATGATGCTCGTCACTTGCAAAATTACACACTGCAACACAAAACAATGTAATACACTGTCGACAGGTCAGAACTTTGATGTTGTTGGTAAGCAATGACAATAAGAAAAGACAATGGCACAACAGCAAAAGAAAAAAAAAATTTAGAAGTTATTTGAAACCTGAGTATGATTAGCTGATAAATTTCCAGATCTTCTGGCCTTCTAGTATGACAATGTACATTAAATGTCCAGTCCTTCTGGCCATCTGTCGTCAGAATGCAGCGACACGACGTGTTTACTTTGTAAGTACGTGCTTTGAGAGACAAGTAATTAATTAGCAAGCCACGCCTACGGTCGTTGTCAAAACAATGCTGCCACAGAACAATAGGCTTTCTCATAAGCAGCAAATAAAGCAAAATTACAGCCCGTACTGGGTACATATAGTACGACCACGTCGCATGGGGGGGGGGGGGGGAAACCCCCAAGTCGCTAAAAAAATCTTCGGAAAAAATCCCTGTCAAATAGATCCCGGAAAAATTATCCCACGGAAAAAAAATCCCTTGAAAAATAAATCACCGGGAAACTAAATCCCAGTAAAATAGTCTTCGGAAAATAACTCCCCAGAATACAAAAATTCCAAAATTTTTTGCTAATCCTATAAAAGATGCATTCCTAACTGAGAGAATGTGCGATTGGTTGCTGTTTCTGGTATTATCAGGACTGAAAAGCAGTAGTCTACAAGATAATTCTGCTTCTTGTTCTACCACTGGTTCTGAGTTGCACCCCGTGTGAACAGTTGTTGAATGTGCAACCTTTTTTTTTTTCATTTTCTAGAAAACCTACGTTTAAAAACGATGTGTAGATTTTACTTAACAAATTATGTGCGAAGAATAACCCTTGTGCTGCGAATAGGACAAGCATATGCCGTTTCGCAAGAACTTGCGTTCAAACGAACTTGTAGTGGCACTACCACCGACTGAAAGTCTACAGATTCTGCTAGTTTATCTAGCACTATCAAGCACAATTACTTGCATCAACCGAAGGACATTTCTTTTAACGAAACAAACAAGCCACGTGCCTCCATAATTATTGAGTGAAAATCTGGTACGTCCTCATGCACCTAGGAGCAAGCTGTAAAGATTAACAATATCACTGCCGCCCCATCTTGATGGTGTTCGTCGTCGTTTCCGTCTTCCGCATGACATTGCGCGTCAATTAGGCGATAAGTCTGTCCTCCTGTCCGGTGTTTTTCAATTTTTGCAGGAGGTACAGATGTATGACAAGATTTAGATTAGGGGTTTGAATAATATCTCTGTAATGTGTGGTGCAGTGGCAACCCGGACCACTGCACTGTGATTGAGGTTGGCGCTAATGACCAAGCTGTCGACGCGCCATTAAGCCTCAATCCCCCCCCCCCTCACTGCCGCCCCTCACTGCCGCCTCAATCTTTTCGTACGATTTTCAATCGGTGATAGTGGCACGTTAAAGCGAGGAAGGCATTTTGTTTATCTAACCAACGCCGACTAGAGTAAAAAAAAAATTACTTGTCGTTGCTCTCAACTCCATACCTGTTCTCACGGATGCCAGGAAGCTATAATCTCTCAGTACTGCTTTGGTAAAATACGATTTTAGCGGTGTTAAATCAAGCGATGCTTGGAGCCAGGAACTGAAATCTGATGCTTCTCTCACAGAACGGTGGAATACAAAGCGATTGCCACAACATGGCTACTCTCACGTGCTTCAGACGAGTGAGTAATTTAGGGGCTCCTGGTGTTAAATATCTAGCCGTAATGACCGCAGCAGCACGAGCAATGCAGCACAAGTCATAGCCAATCACAGAAGTTATCGTATTTGTAGAGTTTCTTGTTGATGTTCCTTTTGCTTTTAAGATTTCAGACGTGAGTTCACGCTACTTGGTACAATTACACACATTCGTGGATTGTTTTGATTTTTTTTAATTGCATTTCAATTCCAAGAACTTGTATAGCATTTTCTTATTAAACCCTTGTGATTTTTTTCTGTGGATTTTTTTTCCATGTGATCGTTTTTCCACGGGATCATTTTTTCAGGGAATTTTTTAAAGGATTCTTCTTCCGGGGATTTATTTTCCAGAGGTTTGTTTTTCCGTGGGATCTTTTTTCCGAGGACTATTTTACCGGGATTTTTTTCCGGGGGTTTTTTTCCGCACGCGCTGCAGCATTGCACTGCAGTCATGAAACAAGATACCAATTAACCGCCAGGTTAACCTGTTAACCTATTAAGCACGTAATACAACTTCAGGTACGACTACTTTCTCCCTAGTAAATTAACTCGTTTCGTGATTGTTTACAATACTTAGCTAGATGTTCTAATTGTATCCATTTGGGTCTTAAATGGATATCAATCTGCAACCTCGTCAATCTGCAAAATCTGCAGAGTCAATTTGCAAAATCGTCTACCAACCAGAAATTAATATTACTTTAGGGTAGTGGTACAGGCAATATAATCTGCCTTATTACGGTTATAAGCAACTCGATTCGTGTGTCCTATTCAATGCTGCCAGGCTATTCTTTTGGTAGTTTTGATTCTGGAGAAGAAAATTTAGTAGTGAATGCGAATATAAATACCTTCAAAGGAAGAATAGGAGGAAAGAAAACAATATGACATTATGAGATGGGAATTAGGATATTATTATTTCGGGGATATTAGCATTTACTGAAGGACAAACCAATCAAGAATTTAAAAAATGTTCATTTAGGTAGTTTAGTTTTCTGGTACATCGCATTAGGCCACGATTTGAAAAGAATTATCCCGAATTTGACTGTTAAACAATCTGCATAAACACGCAAAACAGTTAAGTATACTATAAGTACACTATTACGTAAGTGTACTATGTAATAGTTATTGGTGAGAAACGAGCTGTTATCAATATTTAATCCACGGCTGCGATCATTAGCCCGGCTCAAGTATGCAAATAGGTCGCGGGTAGAGCCCGAGACATATCTGCATACGAGAGCCGGGACAATAATCGCAGCTGTGGATTAAAAATCGATAACCGCTCGTTTCTCACCAATAAATGATTTATACCACGGTTTGGACGTCAAGCTAACTCGTATTTAATTAAAACGTGTTTGTGTTTTGTGAAAATTGCTTCTAGAAATACGGTAATCAATCAGTATGTTGCTATGAATGAAGGTCATTCCATTTTAGTTTGTGGAGGGGTGGAGTAGGTGATAGATGGACGAGTCCTTACGGTCAAATTTGAGGAGGGAGGGAGGGGGGAGTGAGTGGGTAGGAGACAGACGCGTCGTTTGCCAGATTTCACGCTAGTAAGCTCGGTCGTGTTTTCGAAGCTGTTTGGAGTGAAAAACCTTCGATAAGAGGCAGCAGGGATAGATTGACATTGTGCTAGGACTTTCTGGCAAGGTATGTAATTCATTTTGTGCGGTTGTAGTTTGAGAAATGTTTAAAAAATCTGTAATATGGTATCGGTATGAATGAAAGTCATTCCATTTTAGTTTGTGGAGGGAGGGGGGGGGAAAGTTACGCGTAGTGAATAAGCTTAGTTATGGGCCAAACACGTGAGAGTTAGCATGGATAGGATTTTATTTGGGACATTCCGGCAAGTAATTCGTTTTTTTTTTTTGTTTTTATTACGTTACTTTTTTGGACCCTGTATTTGGTTATTGGTGTGTCCGTTCCCGGTCGTGTGATCCAGAAGTGTCAAAAGTGTGAGTTATCGGCAAAAGTGTGGGATAACTTGATAACCCACACTTTTTGCTACGACGCACACTTCGTACGGAATTTAACGGAATTTAACCTACGGAAATTTAGCATGGCGTTGAGTTACTGCGACGTCACAACCTTTGGTATTAATAAATACTGGCTGACCCCCCGGCATAACATACGCCGTTCTAGCAAACAGCCACCTCCTCACGTCCTCCATCGCAACCTGCCCCCCCCCCCCCTCCAACCCTCTCCCTGCGCTGGACTGCAAAGTCTATTCGGCTGCTTGCTTCTGGCCGGACGTCATCATCCTCACCATCATCATTAAGTCTGCTCCTAAGCGAAATATATATATATATATATATATATATATATAGATTATTTTAAGTATATTTACCATTTATAAAATTTAAACATCTTATGCAATGTTACACTTCGTTTGAAATTCTTCACAGACGGTAAACAAAATTGCTCCATAGCTGCCAAATTATGCATATTCTTGTAGCTGTCATTATCCACGACAGCGGATTTTTTTCTAGTTCATAGTGTTTGTTTTGGCGAAAAAATTATGTTTTTTGGAGTCAGGCAAAAACATTACAGCATTAACTTTGTTGTAAGCTTTATTATATTTCCCGGTGGTTTGTAAGAATGGTCTGAGAAAATTCAAACGAGAGAAAATTTCTCCCAACGAAACAATTTAGCATTTCATGCCTTACAGACTTCTTAATCAACTGCATTAACGTCTAAAATCGATGTTGTTTTTTTTTTATATTTTTATCCCGTACTATTAAATGTGTCATGGTTAGGCTTCATTTCATATTTCAACTTCTGATGTACTTATTCGCCGTAACCAACAAATGAATATTTTTTGGTATGGGAGCAATTCATTTCGCGTGTAATTGGCCTTCTAAGCACTGCCAACGACAGGCAACACCTGCAATTAGCACCGTTTTGGCCTGAGCGTTGTTTACAGCGGCACTATTAATACCTGCTGTTGCTACAAAATGCGGTTTTAATGACTAGCGCTGTTTTTATTGTAAGTTAACTGCAGCACACGCTTGCGTTCCCCGAACTTGGCAAACTTACTTTGCGGCTGGTGCTCACTCACAGCCACACACAAACACATACGTTTAAAACACACACACACTGCAGTGGAGTATTAATTTCGTACCGTCTTCCCCACTTCATTTATTTTCTTGCTGTTCGCCCATTGACATCACGAAGTCAGAAGCTTCTTGACGTCAATAACACGAAGCAAGTAAACGAGTCAACAACTTGCAACTTCATGGACAATTCAGCGAATTTTACGATTCACAAACAACTCAAAGCGCTAATTAAACTTTTATGCTTGCCTGGTGTGGGTCCGTGTGTGCGGGTGCGGAAGCAGCCGTTGTGGAGCAAATATATGACGTAAACAAACGTTAAATTCGGAAATGATAAGCACGTCAAAGGTAGGTTTTCGTCCTGCTGCCAAAACCTGGTGCAGCATTTTTTTAATGAGAAGTTTATGTCAAATTGAGGCTAATCGTTCAGTGATTAACTTTCGGTTGTTCCAGAAGCATACAAATGCCATAGGACGTGGGACTATCTAAATCGTAACTCTCACTTCGTATTCCACCGTTTGTCATATGGTCGACTGCATTTGAAGCTACCCGGCTCCAGTCTTGTTCACTCAACGTAATCATAACTCACCAAAGAAACACTAGAGGTGTTCACTCCCTAACTAAACAGTTCTTGCAACGCCAGTTCTCGTGCGGACTAGTGAGTAAATACTATACAATTTACTATTATTGGTAATATTTACTAGAAATACATACACATCGTGTTTATTTAAGAAATACCTTAATGTTTACTAGGGGAAGCCTTCCTCTGGCGCACCATTATGCCTCAATCCCCCCTCCATCCCCCCCCCCCCCTCCAACATTCGTCCGGATGGGTGTAATAAACCAGTGGTGGAGCAAGAAGGAATATGCCGGAAATTACTGGTTTACGTTTTTACAGTTGGTATTGTTGCAATTTATTTTATTTTATTTTATTTGAACTTACAGGCCTATTACACATAGTGCTCATTCTAACCTAAATAAATTCACGTGCAAACCTATTTACGTTGCCTTTTGGACTTATATGTCAGACTGCCTGATCGGGGAATCGAACACACGACCTTTGAAACCAAGCGCCGAGGTCCTACTGCTGCGCCATACTGACACGGCCATAGGTTTGTATCTGTATTTATTTAACTCCTGTTGAACCTTTGGCTTTCCGTCTTTTTTTTCACTCTAACCTACTGAAAAACTATACACTTTCAACTACAGACACCAATACACCAATACCAAGTGCCCAAACCAACCTAGTAACATACATACGTGACACAATTATTTCTAACAAAAAACCACCAAGTATTCTGAACGCTACGCTCAGGGTACTGGGAACAAGAGAGATCCCTGGAACTCAAGGTGAACCGTCGTGTTGCCTTACAAAACCCCAACAATGGTAAAAAAAAAATGGTATGCAATGACTGTTTCCGCCAGCTTTAAAACAATAGAACCCAGATCTAGAAGTCAACATCTACGAAATAAATACGCCTTTCCATCATATCAGTCTACCGTTTTCGACTCCCATCGTCGTTTGGTTCAAAGCTGATACGTACTTCAAACTATTCCTGGAGGTTCCTATTCCTGGAGGTTCCTATTGATGTAAAGAAACAGGAGTCCAACAGCACCACACGTATACACAGTTCTTTATACTGCAAACAAATTGAAAATTTTCGGCCCACCGTTGGGGGATTTTCTGAAGGTGTTGTAGAACAGCAGTAAGACGAACAAACACAACACAGAACTTCTTTACTGGAAACTAGATGAACAAAAATGTGGATTTTATAATAAATAATGTTCGCGCGAGTGAAGTGGTATACTCCGATTATCCTTGTCTGCCGACTCGCTACTAATTCCATCGTATTCAACCGAAGTGTTTCTTTTTAATCTAAAAATTCCGCCGGTGTAGCTGGCTCCCATGAAATTACGCATCCCAGGACATTACGTATCCAGGACATTTTGTATCCCAGGGCATCCCAGAACAGCATGTCAATTTATACTTAGTTTGACTCCTTCTGCACCGCCAGTGTTGTTTGTATAGAAAAGCCGGTTTGTTAGGTGAGAACAGTATCCTTGCCCGAATTTGACCATGAAGGGTCGATAGTCTCACTGCGAAACAATTTGTTACGCAATAGGTTCAAGAGCGCAGCCGCATTTACTCTTTGTGGTCCTGGGCATCTCTGAACAGCACTGTCTGAATTAACACGTTTTCCGTTAATTTAACTATTATTGCACCATGACCAGTGCTGTTTGCAGGAAAGCGTAGAAAAGCACAGAACAGCCGTTTTGTTAGGTGAGATCAGTCCTTGAATCCCAGGGCATCAACGTCTGAATTAACTTATTTTCCCTTAATTTCATTCTTCTTGCACACTCACTGCTGTTTGTAGAGATTAAACCGGATAGATAGCCAATGGCTCAAGGCCAAATGTTCCTTTTGGCCGTGTCAGTATGACTCAGCGGTAGGACCTCGTTCTTTGATTTCAAAGGTCGTGGGTTCGATTACACGCTCAGACAGTCTGACGTGTAAGTCCAAAAGAAAACGTAAATAGTTTTGCATCCGTATTTTTTTTAACCATGTTTGTAGAGAATGATAGAAAACAAAAATAAAGTAACTTATATGAAAACGTAAATTCAATGTTTCTGTAACCTTAGACCACATACGAAGTCTTTCAAGAGAGCAACGTTTTTACTCAGTCTTTCTATCTCTGAGTATCAAAAGACAGCAACGTCTGAAATAACTCATTTTCCCTTAAATTGACTCTTTTTTTCCCACCAGTGCTGTTTGTAGAGAAGGATAGAAGAGCTGTTTTATCAGTTTCTTTGGCCGATATTCACCTGGCAGGTGGAAAGCTTCCATGAGGAAGGTTTTTTTTCTTCTTTTAGCAAGATAAAAATGACATTTTGAAATTCAATTACCTTCCTAGTGTTAGCTACACCTAAAATTATACCTGCCTAGTGTTGACTATACCAAATGCCTGTCTTATAACCCATTTCCATACGTTGGACGGTATTCGAACTCATAACCTTCACATTAGTAAGCTAACGCACTAACCATTAGGATACACTAACTTGATGGAAAACACCACTTTTAAAATGTATAATAAATACAATGTCACGTAATATTTAGTTTGTTACTGATTGTTACAGGGCATCGACAATAACCTACATCCTGCTGAACGCTCGAGTTTTTTCTTTGCTACCGTGCCACGACTGATTGTTCTCGGCCTTATTCATTGCTACCTTGCATCGACAATATCATCCATCCTGCCGAACACTCGCTCTTTTTCTGAGTTTCTCAGATACTTTATTGCAGGAACTTAAAGGTCCGAAACCATACATTCCATCTAACTTATAAGTAAGTTAACCTAACTCTTTTTCTTTGCTACCGTGCCAAGAATGAATGTTTTCGGCCTTATTCATTGCGGCCTTGAAAAAAGACATTGTTACAGGGCATCGACAACAATATCCTTCACGTCACTTCCTCCTCTTCTAACTAACAATACCCTGACGTCACTTTCTCCTGTAGAGTAGCTATACGCTCGCTCCGCTCGCTCCGTTGGCGTCGTCTTGCTTCGCTCGAGGTATCTTCGTGACATTCGTATACTAACAAACAGAATCTGGTACACGCCCAAAGAAATGGATAAATAAAAACGTCAGTTTTGTATAAAATTCAGTTATTTAAAGCTTATAAAACGCTGACTTGAGCTCTGATTTTACCGTCTCCCCCTCCCCCCCCCCCCCCTGGCTTACTAAACCCTCACAGTGGTAAGGTCAATTTCCCCCTTCAAATTATCCTCTCAACCCGGCACCGGATAAGATCTTGAGCTCTTAATGAACCTATTTCATTATTATATGGCTCTTCTTGTTTCGCCTGTTTTTATTTTAGGCCCTATTTTACGTTTTATGCTTTCATTCAGTTAGGTCGCTTACTTTCATTGTCCTGTTCTCCTCACTTTGCTCTATGGCTCTCCCAACCACATACAATTTACATGGGCTTTCTTGCTTTACTTAATTTAACAATATTTATTTGACGTCCTGCTTTAGCGTTTTTGTGCTTTCATTCAATTAGCTCGAAATTGGATGCTGTGACGGGAGTTTATTTACTTGTCTTCTCTGCAGCTTCGTTTCTGTTCATTTATATGGCTTCCTTTATAACTCCTATGACTCGAATGTTCAGCTTGTCAAGTTACAAATGCTTGAGTTGAATTGAGAAATGAAAAATTTAATTATTTTGTGTAGTTTTGGCAAAATTGAGAAATTGAAAACCATCCTTTCGAGTTATTTAATACTTTTATGAAGATGATCTGTTCGCAAGGCTTAGCAATGTACCTGCCTAGTGAGAGCTAATTCAAGCCACCACATGTACCTCCTGCAAAAATTGAAAAACACCGGACAGGAGGACAGACTT
>JAHWFP010053419.1:83136-112659 GCA_023313725.1 Lithobius niger | reverse complement strand
GGGGGGAGATGTGGATAATGGCTTGCAACTGGACCTTGAGTTTAGTCTCGACATATTGAAAAGAGAGCGTTTTCTCCCGGCAGTTGAGTTTATTGAATTAAAACCAAAAGGTTCTCAGAAGCTTCCTACTGTTTTTGCTCAAGTGAAACTGCGCAAAGATGGACATGCATAGCGTTCGGCATTAGATTACGCCACAAAAGCTGGACTGTAAGGTTGCATCGCTTCTACAGAAGCATGTAGAGAGCTCCAATCGACTTCGGCATACAGGTTATCAGGTAAAGCAGCTAAATGAGATTTAAGATCGGAGATGGTGAAGCTATGATGTACTTTGATGTGCAGAAGCTTTTCCCTAGCTTGTCGCATAAACTTATCTTGAAAATGTTGCAGCTTTCGGTGAGGAAGTGATGCATTTGAGAGAGATAAGGCCCTTTTGAATAAACGAATCATCATACTTTCCAAGAGACGAAATCACGCTCAAATTCAAAATAAACAAATCCTACTGATTTGTGAATTTTTGACAGGCTGCTTTGACGGTAAAAATATAGGAAATGTGAATAATGTAAATCTTGTGAATAAGCTACTTGTGGTGGCCTGAAGAAGACAGGCGAGCTATATTTTTACCATCTTTAGTTAAAGCAGCCTGTCGAAAATTCGCAAATCGGTAGGATTTGTTTTTGAATTTGAGCTTGATTTCGTCTCTTGGCCCTTTTGAATGTTGTCTTTGCCTCAGTCTACTTTGAGTTTCGCGGAAAAACTTTCCGGCAGCTAAAAGGAGCCCCTAGACGGTTATCACCAAAATGGTATTACAGCATTTAGATAGCATGATTTTCGACCAGTTTTCTGACCTGACACTCTAGAAGCGCTTTGTTGATGATGTCCTAGCCATTTTGAAAAAAGAGTGAAGTCGATCGAGTGTTGATAGCTTTAAATTATTGGAAGCCAGACCTGAAGTTCACGAGTGAAAGTGATGAGGGGGTACTTCCTTTCCTAGACCTGAGTTGAAGCGAACTGCAAGGGATGATGAATGTTTCCTTTCACCCCTATCCTAAGCCCACAGCATCAAATAGGGGAATTCAATATGAGTCAAGCTACCCAAAGAAGATGTGAAATGATTGCCGAGAATGAGTTTTGCAGACTCCATGACTTCAAGAGTGCGAGATCCTACCTTGAGTTTACAAGAGAAAGATATATCAACCTCGGCTACCTCCGGGTTTGGTAAATAGGCTAAAGTTGAAGGCCATTTGAATGGAAAGGCAACGTAGAGCGGATAAGTGTTGTACGGGAGAATTTAGTGAATATGGTGAAGGAAAGAGTGCCTTATATATGTGCAAGATGTAAGTGAAAAGATTCAAAGAATTTTGAAAAAAAAAAACGGGTACGACACGTTTTTTCAGCAAGAAGACTCCCTTAAAGCATCGCCTTTGTGCAAAATCCTCGGTTCGGCATGATACGAAGACTAGGGCAAGTGTGCGTTCCCAGGAGGAAGATGAACTTTGCTATCAAAAACACTCGTGAGGGTGTGTATTCTTGCCATGAGGTGATTGTGACGTCGTTTACGTAGGAGAGACAGAAAAGGGAGTTCGTAATAAAATCTAACAATGAGGAAAACGACATCACAATACACCACATGAGCACGCAGTATAATATTGACTGGGAAAGTACAAGAACCGTGACCGTTTCCAATTCCGCAAGAGGTAGGCATCTTAGGCCACGAAAAAAAAATTCTCGGTTCTCAGGCTCTGCCTGGTGACTTTTTTGAGCGAAATAAAAAAAAGTGACCTGCAAAAGATTACTGATAGCGGTGAGTTTTCTCTCACATGTTATTCAGTTAGCATCTGGTTAAGTTGCAATTTGAAATAGTTTATAAATTTGTTACTACAGTATGAACAGAAAGAAAAATTTTAAAGCTATAGGTTACTTCTTTCAAACTTAAATAAAAAATGGAAGCTTTGTCACCCTGTAATTTAAGACTCGTAGAATTGTCCAAGAACTAATACATGTTTTTTTTTTGTATGGCCTAACACACAAGTTTGCAATGGCAAATGATAATATGGTAACTAATTTTTTGAAATGGCCATTTCTGTTTTCAATGTTATCTCTTTTGCAATTTTAAGATAAAATAAAAAGCCTGGTCATTCTGGTACCGAATTGGCCCGAGAACCAAAGAATTTTCTTTTCACGGCCTTAGGTGAACTGGAACCATTACTAGCTATCAAGCGAACTTGAAGGAAAATTTTAACATGAACATCCAAGCCTCCTCTGCCCCAGGGGTCAAATTCCTTGTGAGAGCAGGCCGCAATGTCAGCAAGTTTCAGATGCAATCAGAAAGGCGGATGTGATCCATAAAACCGAATTAACCTTTAGAAGGGCGTGAAGAACAACTCCAAAATAACTTTAAAAAATTTAACGAAATTGTGAGATTAAGCGTTTTATTGTAAATTTTTTTCATACAATGTACTGTATTCCCAATCAGTTCATTGCTGAAGAAGTGTACACTTAACAAAAGTGTCAGGCTGCATTGAAGGAAAATACATAGTATTACCAAATCACGAGAGTATTAATTTATAAAACATGTGAACCCTGCTCCTGCGGCTGTTTGCTGTCAATTTACAAAATATATTTTCAAAGCATGTTCATGTGAAGTTTTATAGATTTATTTGCCCTACTTAATTCTTTTCTTTTTTTTTAAATTTGTTTTGTGTTTTGGGCTTGCTCCACTTACAAATGAACTCCCAGTATTAACCCATTCCTCTTAGCCATGGCTTGGGTCGTGTCAGCTATCAAAAAGTCGTTTGATTAAAAAAATAAAATACAATACACGTAGCCACGTTTAGGGGCATTTCATAAAGTTATGTATATTCCCGTTGCTTCGTCGTCATGTCCGTTGACACAAAACAACTTTTGGCTGAATTGATTTTCAAGATATTTGGAAACTGCCAGGAGCGTATAAAGCAATCTGAAAAAGACGAGGAGTGTTTGACAGTATTATGGTTCTGTCGTAGTGTATGACAGGAACCATTCCCAACTAGCCAAATTTTCTGTACTACAAAAGCTCCAAAATACCAGTGTTACCTGGTTGATTTTGGCATCTGTTGCCTTCATACATTACGTATCTTTTAGCATTCTCCTTCTCAATGCTGTTTCAATTTAAAGAAAAGAGTAAAGAGAACCTCCCACGTCACTAGCTACCAAGCATTCTACTGCGCAGCCTCCATCATATATAAACTTGGACAGAGCGGTTCGCATCATACTTTTCGATTCTGTATCGTGCCCTGATGGCGACAAAAGGGGAGGAGGGTGGGAAGAAGGTAATGTATATTCATGAAGGCAATAGAAACCAAACTCAACTAGGTAACACTGGTATTTTGGAATTTCTAGTTGCTATACAAATATACATTACCGATCTTTTAGCATTCCACAGACTTTATCAAAGTCGGCGGGCGCCATCATGACAAGGTCCCCTAGGGTAGCCAAAAAGATAAATTTCGTACTGATCGACAACCACATAAGTAGAAGGATCAAGGAGTGCTTAAGGGGTCAGAGCATTCTTCGGGTGGCGATGAACGGCACGAGCCGGTATAGACCATCTGCGTGGTGTGACATATCTCGCAGATAATGCAAAATGAAGACCGAGGGACTGCGCCAGGAAGCAGCTTCCATATTATCAGTGATATTGCTATAGGGATATTGCTATAGAGTGCCCATGATGCAGAAATAGCCCAGAGTTCGTGAGCCGTGACATGAGATGCCCTGGTCGGCGCAGTTAATATCAAGGGTGGTGTAGGCCTGTGGGATGACAGTCTTATTCCCTGTGGAGATCACGCATGCTGATGTTTCTCCGATCCGAGAGGTGAAAGGCAGAAACAATTGGGTGCGCCCTCGTCAAAGCGGTTTGGAAGCTTTAAGATAGAAACGAAGCGCCTGGACAAGGCAGTGCTCGTACCTGATCGTCACCAAGAATATTGGTTAATGCTGGTATAATGAAAGGGCGAACACGCTCGCATGGCTTCTGAGTCTTGGCACGAAAGGAAGCTCGGGTGATAAGAGTGACACCGGAACGGTCGTCCATGAAGAAGCATTGAGGGTGGAGTGGTATACCATAATGGTGGAAGCGTGGAGGCCATCATCTATGAGCAAGTTTAAGAACCGGAGGAGGTCCGGTATAGAGGGACCGACTGGATCAACTTGTTGAGAGACACCAACGAAACCAGCGTTGCCAATGGCTGTCATAGATTTTCATGGTGGATGCGCGGACAGCCTGTTCCGTAGAAACTCCTGACGCTTCGAGGAGTCGTACGATAGTAGCCACCCGTCTAGCTGCAGTGATTGTGGTCGATCACGATGAAGGATGGTTCCGTTGTGCTAAGTTAAAGTGATTGGTAGGACAGGAATCTGGCGGGTCAGATCGATAAGGAGATCAAGAAGTGCTGGGAACCATGCTGCCGCTGGCCAGTCTGGGGCGATAAGGAGAAACAGCCCGGGCGTCCCGGCAATCTTGCGGAGGACCAGCGGCAGCAGCTTGGGTGGAGGAAAGGCACAAGTGTAGAGATGGTTCCAATCATGGTTTATTAAGGAAAATTGAAAATTAGCCAATAGCGAAAATCATGGTTTAGGCGTCCACTGCCCTGACCTGGGGGTCCGAAATCGAGCTGACGAAGTGGGAAAGTCCGTAGCAGACAGGTCGATTATGGGCAGCCCCCAGAGTTCGAATAGTGCGTTGCAAATCGAGGAGTACAAGGTCTATTTGGTTGATGGAGGAGAGCGGTGAGAAAGGAAATCGGCAATGATGTTGCGGTTGCCTGGAATGTAAAGGAGGCAGGAGACAGGTTTGAAGACTGATGCAAAGACAAAAAATGTGGGACGTGAGTGAGAAGGTGGAGAGGCGGGGGACACCCACCCCCCAACCCGAAGGTAGGTTACTGCCTTGGTGTTGTCGATATTAACTTGTACCACTTGGCCCGCAACTAAGTGGCAAACATGAGTAAGCCCGAGGAGGACTGCACAAAGTTCGAAAATATAGATGTGATCGGGTGCCGGGTGCCCAAGACCCAGACGTGGTGATGTTGCCGATGTGCGCTTCCCCCCAAGCCAGTTAGGGAAGCGTCCATGAAGAGATGGAGGTCTGGTAACGGCTCGTGCGAGGGAACCGTTACTATTAGATGGAGGACATCCATTCACCGATTCAGAGTTGCCGGGCAGAGGCATGCAGCGGAATGTTACTCGTGGGGAAGCAACGAGTAACGGATCGATTCCGTTGTTTCCATTTGAAAATGGGGATTCTTGATATATCGGTTGAGTGGCCGAAAATTGAAAATCAGATGGGGACACCCCCCCCCGGCTTGTTGGGGCAAAGAAAAATGCTACTGTAGAAGCCGGGCCGGACCGGACTGGAAACGATTCTTATCGCATTTTTTAGAAGAAGAGCAGAGATCTCGGCGGACGGAGGTGTCTCCAAATCCCAAGGCAAGCCTTGCAAGGGAGGAGGATGAAGAAACTCCGGGAGGAATCCGTGTGAAACAATGGAGAGAACAGCAGGATTGGATGTTATTGTTCTCCAGGCCGTTGTGTAGAAGCAAAGTCGACCCCCTACTGGTTGCGGGGGTGGGACAAGGTCAGTGGCTGAAGCGTCTGCGATAACGCGGAAGCATGGCGATTCCGAACGGACAAAGGATTCGACTGCATCCGCGTCTTTGGCGCTTGGAACGCAAGGGCGATCGTGCCTGAGGAAGAGAGGAAGCAGACGGCCCATCGGACTTGGGCGGAATCCTGTCATCCTTAGGCGCGTCTGGGTGGGAACTGGAAACGGATCGCGCCTGTCGAGGATGGCCCAGCTTAGGCTTGCAGGGGATGTCAAGATGAGGTGCGACTTTACGAATGAGACCTCTGATGAGAGTGTCAGATTCATGAATATGCTGATTCCGAAGCACATGACGAGTGGAATCGTGAAGGTTCGGTGCGGTGTTAGAACAACCTCTCGTAGAAGTAAAGTGGAATTGAAGAGCGCACGAGTGAACCAGTTCATTGAGTGATACGTCGCGAAGCAGGCGTTCCGAGAAACTTGATTAATAAAGAAGGCAAGCACTGGCGTGTGTCCGTCGGAGGCGGATCCGCATATAGTTGTTCACAAAGAGCATTGGCCGCAGTATTGAGCACATCCGCGTGGGAAGCAGCACGAAGGCCCAGGCGAAGGAGATAATCATTGTCCCAAAGCACGAAAACCAGAACCCGGGCTCAGCGAGGCAAGAAAAGGGAAGATCCAAAATCCATTTTTGCCTCATTCAATTTCAGGATACGTGTCGAAGTTCCAGGGGTTCGCGGTACCGTCACCTGTAGGTCGAAAAAACGCAGTTTCCCGTCCGGTCCGTGGAGGCGGTGGGTCTTTGTCAAGATTGAGCGATATACTACCTAGAAGAATACTACCAATACGAAGCAACGTAGTTAACACAGTAGTCAATTGTCCTAAGACCGGTGGTTGGTGAGGGAGCTGGTCTCGAAGGCTGACGCCAATCCCGTAGACAGGTCACGGTTCTTGCTAGGTGCAGCGGTGTTGGGGGATGGCTTGTAGAGGAAACAGTTCGGAACGATACTCTCCATAGTCTTGAGCAAGTCGGACAAGGAGATTTCAGGTGGGTCCGGATTGCCCGGAAAGGGTGGATCAGCGTGTGCAGAAGAAGGAGGGTTATCTGAGGCATAAGAGGCACGATCGTCATCATCAAATAAAGACAGGCGATCCTCCGGTTCCGTGGTGATGGGAAGGACCCGAACCATCATTAATAAGGCGAGGCTTCTTAGCTGTAGAGGCTAGCCAAGCTGTTGTGTAGGATGAAGGGTCCGAAACCACTGGGCATTTTCTCCGGAAGGTCTGCATAGCCGAGTCCATGAGAGCATGTACTTGTTATTTGGAAAGCTGCATCTCCGGATGGCTGGCAGCAACCGAATAAGAAGCAATGGAGGACCGAGATGATAGGTCAAGAGGGCTAATTGGAGAGGAGGCTGCCGTTTTCTTGGCCTCGGCCTCCGCTTCATGTGCCTTTACCTGCAGCTTAAGCCTAGCACAATGTTCCTTGGCACGGAACAGGTCCTCACATAAGGAGCGAAGATCCTTCCTCTTGCAGGGTGTACTGCACAGAATCGGCGAGGTAGTGGCTGTATCCACAGGGGAAAACCGGAACCGAGGAATCGGATAGGAAGCGATTAGGAAGTGGGAGCGTCGGATTGACCGAGCCCTGTCCAAGAGACACAGAGTCAAGTTCCAGGACCTCAACCCCAATGGGGGGGGGGGGGGGGGGTCCAATGAAGCAGAAGGTAGGGAAAGTGTTGGGCAGACCATCGGTTCCCTAGGCGCCCCCTTGACGCGAGGCATCTTCGTAATGGAATCATAGAGTTCAGGAGCCAGACAGCACAACCATGCAGGATGGTGGTTAGTTAAGTAAAGATGATGCAGAATGCTCCGTCCGAGTTTATATGATGGAGGCTGGGCAGTAGAATGTGCGGTGGGTAGCGACACGGGAGGTTCTCTTCACTCTTATCTATAAATCAAAACAGCATTGAGAAGGAATATGCTAAAAGATAGGTAATGTATATTTTCATGGCAACTAGAAACAAAAATTTAAACCTAAAATTAGTTTTTTATTATCCGTTGCCATTCTATGCCTTGATTAAAAATTAAAGACTGTACGTCCTGTGTAGAAGAACGATCGAATCCGCTTCTGAAGTAACATACACTTCTTGCGGACTGGTTTTAAACCAGATCTAACAGAACATGAATGACATGCCCATCGCAAAGCATGTCCAACCACAAAATTGTGTGCACAATTTCAAAAAACTGATATTTTTCCGCAAATATTCGACAGTTGACAATCTGGAGATGGTGAGGCTCAGATGGCTGGCTTCATTAGGCAACCACAGAAACGTCACCTCACTTTGTCACGTCCGTTAGTCTGGTATTCGCATCATCGGAAGTGCATAGCCTCCACTGTAGGGCCGGTTCGTCATTTCTCAAGCAGCAAGTTGTTAAAGTTACTTCAAAGCAGAAATGGATCCCAGTGTCACCGGATATTCATCAGCACTGCCTTCTCTCGAATGAGGTGTTGAATGGCCAGGGACTCCCAAGCTTTTCCGATGACAATCTCTGTTCGAGTTAGATATGACCAGGGTTTCTGAGCCTTACCAGTCAATACAGTGTTGTTTCCATGTGTTGTATACAGTAATGCCTTTCGTTTCTACCTCTTCTCTGGTGTCAGCAATGTATTGCTTAATCTGGGTTCACACACCTTTCCAGGTCTCATCAACGTATACGGTACTGGTCGTCACATGGAACCTTGTAAATAGCTTCCCTAGTGTCACAATCTTCTGCAAGGATTCTTCTTCACGCTCTCCAATCTTCTACCTTCAGTCTTTTAATCCATTAGAGTTCTTAACAAACGTGCAGAAATCATTTTTTCGTAGTAGTTCTTGGATTTTATGTGTCACGCCCTTCATGTAGGTCAGCGCAATCCTCGGCAATGCTTTCTCATCAGGTGCACCTACGGAAAAAAATTTGTTCGACGCTCGAACTCAAAAGTCAAAAGTGCTCATCAGTATTTTGCGAATTTTCGATAGGCATTTTGTCCACACAGGTGTAAAATATGGTGCTCCTATCTTCTTCAGGATTACATTAACATGTTTCTTTGGTTATCTACATCGCTGTTGTGCTAGCTGATCGAAGCATATTTGAAAAAACACGGAGCTCGTAGCCCTCAATGTGCGTTATGTCGAGCTTGCTGTTGTTGCCGTTATAAACCAGACCGTGCTTGTTCGCTGTCATGGCAGTGCCACTTTCTAGTCAGCTGTTTACCAAGTTGCTGACTAATTATATATTCGATAGATGGGTTTGATGGTTCCTGCAGGTTCAGAAGTGATCCACCCTCTGAAATTTCGTGCTGAATTGCCAGTGATTCAATTCCCTTTAAATGTCGAACATTCAAACATGATGTTGAACATTCAAAGTAAGATGGTTGCATTTTTCTACAGGTGCACCTAGTCTATTTGCGATCGAATTGCTATTTATCATGCAGTTTAGGCACCCAGATGGGTACCCGAGTGCCACCAACCTTCCTTTTGATTCTTGTTGATGTTAGGTTGGTTTGTGGAGTGTTTCACTACCTGATTGAGCTCATTCTGGGCAATTGCTTTTAGTTGTCCTACAGGGTGACCAGAGCAGAAAGGGATCCCCCCTGTCTGTGGTAGTGGGTTTTCGATATGGGTAGTTTACAATTTTTACATCATCTTGTCTCTTCAGAGGACATTAACAAACGGGAGCTGCCCATTTTCACTTTCCTCAAATTTAAAGTTCAACTCCTCGGTCCATGCATTTAGCATTCGCTGCTGCCCTGTTGTGGACGACACTAACTTAAGGTTTGGGAAAGACTGCTTACAAAATGGTCCAGATGTTGGAGAAACGTTTCGGCCGCCACAGGGGAACACAAGCCCCCCCCCCGGTGTTTCCAAAAATGTACGTTCTTTATGCACAACGTAGATAGATGCCAAGAGAACTCTGAGCACAGGACAAGATGCTGCTCAGCTTTCTCCTGGCATCTATCTACATTGACCATGAAGGATGAACATTTTGGCTAACAAAGTGTTCGCCTGTGGTGGCTGAAATGGTTCTCCAACATATGGACCATTATGTGAAGCAGTGTTTCCCAAAGCGTACGTTGTGGATGAGATTTGTTGACGACGCTATATCTATTTTCTAGAAGGGTAGCCAACAATATTCAGTGACCCACTGCCACATACAGGTGCTCCGGCTCTGTCACCCTCTGCAGGGCAACTAAAAGCAATTGCCCAGAATGAGCTTAATTGGTAGTGAAACACTCCACAGACCTCGATATTGCAAAGCAACATCTGTACAAAGCATAATGAAGGTTCATTGCACTTGGGATACCCATCTTGGTGCCTAAATTGCATGATGAAGAAGGTTGTAGTGAGAAGCGAGAGCACTGCAGTTGCAAATTGACGAAGTACACCTAACAACATAAAGGTACAACCTATGGAGAAGGCATTGCCGAGGATTGCACCAACCTACTTGAAGTCTGTGACGGATAAAGTCTTGAGAATTGCCCGAAAGAACGGTTTCTGTATGTTTGTTACGAACTCTAATGGGCTAAAAGACCACCTAGTCAAGACGAGAACACCACCGGAGAATCCTTGCAAAATATTGTCAACACCGGGAAAGCTGTTTACAAGGATCCATGTGGCGACTGTAATGCTGTTTACATTGTTGAGTCTTGGAAAGGTGTTCGAACCCGAATTAAACAACACATGGCTGACACCACGGGAGAGGAAGAAACGAACGGCATTACTGTAGTGTACACCAAATGGAAACACAACACTGTAGTGACTGGGAAGGCACAAAAACCCTGCTCATATGTAACGCTAACAGAGATTTTCATCTGAGGAGCTTCGAATTCCCGGCTATGCAACACCATATCTGAGAGGAGGCTGTGGTGATGAATATCCAGGGACTCTCTAACCCTGGGAGCCAATTTCTGCTTCGAAATCACTTTAACAACGTGCTGCATGAGAAATGGCAAACCGGCCCTACTAATAGTACGGTAATTCAAATAGCAGACGATCGGCCGTGACAACGTGAAGTGAAGTTTTTCTGATTGCCTGAGGACGACGGTCGTCTGAGCCTTGCCATCTCTAGACTGTCAAAAATTTGCGAAAGATATTTGTGGGAAAATATCTTTCTATATGCCGTTCGGAAATATCATTACTTGTACATTTTTGCTTTCCTTTCCAGAATGCAGGAAAGGAATGCATAAATTTACAAGTAATACATATTTACGTTTCGGCAATAGAAACAAAATTCAGCCGTCCCAGCTGAGGGGCCGGCACTTTCCTGTTTTTTGAAATTGTGCGTAAATTAAGGTACAATGAGCTTTAGGCCATGTAAGTTAATAGTTTGGTTTACAGGTGCGTGCGGGTGCCTTAAATAATCGCGCGCTGAGACTTTTTGTCTGAAAAGTCGTCCACCCACTGAAAAACATATTTTCATCAAATTTTGACAGACTTTGACATTTCAGTACACTATTTTAACCAGCTGGAACCGGGCATTTGAATGGTGCAAATTTTACTCATCTACTTCAAACCACTTAGAAGTTACTAGGCAAAAACAAAAAATCATTCAATACTAGATGTCTTTCAACTATGAACTAGGTACATGTCAAAGAAATGTAGTCAGTCAAATAACATAAATAATAAAATAAAAATGCCCGATTGCCTGGTGCTTCAATTTGCAACTTTGCCTTTAAACCACAGAATTTTATTTATGTGGCTTTAACTTCAAAGTAATCGACACAACATTTTCAAAATTTGGGCAATTACATTGAACAAAATAGAGAGCACATTTTTCACGAAAAACCAAAAATACACGGCAAAAATACAAACGGATTTTTAAAAGGATTGTTTTTCGTGTCAAGATAGCTGAGTTGGCATATATGGATCCAAAAGAATCTATGACTAAAGTTCGTTTATAACGAATTTCTAGGGGGTTAGTATTTTACTTCGTTATAACAAAATTCGTTAGAAATGTATAAAATTTCCAAAGTTCTTAAAAAAAAATCCTTTTATAGAATAAAACTTAACCTTTTAAGCTGTATGAACGTATATATACGTCCAAAAAAAATCGTCCCAAACGCAGTAACGACGTTTATAATTATGCGTCGAAGCTTTGAAAGGAAACCGTGGGGTCAATAGCTGATATTTGCCATCTGACATGTTGTGCATTGATTTCTGTAAAAAAAACGTTGTTACCGATGTCTATAATTTTATAAAACGCACTTTAGTTGAGTGTAGACTCACTAAAAATTGCAAAGATGTCTTTCTCATTCTTTTTTTTTGTAAGTTAGAAAGCAGAAAATTAGTTATTTTTGATCAGTGGTAGCGGCCGAACCATTTGACTGGGTGCCGCCATCTTGGATTCATTGGAAGACAGGAATTGTCCTCTATCCAGGCCTCTCAAGATATTTTCCCGATGACCATTAGGCATTGGCCAATCGGGCATATTGTAGTAGGTCGCTTCTGGCTGTTTCAAGCTAATTTTCCAAAGCATTTGAAGATCGCGTTCCCTCATTGGCCAGTTGGCACCACGTGACCGATTTAGTGCGCTCTCATTGGCTGATGCGCGATTGCAACATGGGCGCCACCGCTCGCTTCAGATTTCACGTTAGCGCTTGTTTTAGTTCGTCATTGCAAATCACAAAAAGATGATGTATCACAACATTAAAAAATTAAATCAGCAGCCACGATGCAAAACTAAAATGGAAAAGGAGCCTACATAACCTTCACACTATCGCTTATCAGGTGGGAACAACGATTTTTAGCCTAACTAACGCCGACTTTCGGACGCGTTTTGTCAACACGGAGATTTTCAATTTTAGTTCATTACCACCCGTAATTTAAAAAAAATGGTTCTCTGAAATTATTAAAGCCATTTATTTGATTTTTTCTGTGCACCTTAATGAATATCTGTTGCGGCATGTGCACAAGACCATTTTGATTCCAGGAAAAAAAAAAGAGAGATTTCGTTATAGAAGAATTAAAGTCCCTAATTTGATCTAAAATTGTCTTCGTTATACGTTATTTTCTTATTTATAATTCGTTATAAGCTAATCCAAAATGCATTGACAGAGTAGACGTTCAACCAATATTGTGATTTTACTTTGTTACAAGTAAAATTCGTTAAAAATGGCTTCGTTGTAAATGAACTTTACTGTACTTGCTACGATTTAAAAGTTTGAGATAATCGTATGACGTGTTAAATGCTAAGGTACATGAAATCTGTTGAGAGGTTGTTACTCCTGACACTTAACATAAACAACGTAGCATGGCTCATTTGTTTACCAATAAGTACCCTAAATATTCTTGGGTAATAGCCGAGAAAGCATACATATACTTATTTGTTTTTGTTTAAATTTGGATCAAATTACTACTGGCTACTAGTTTTTGTGGAGAATTTCTGGATTAAGCTTTTAGAAGAAGAGGGTAAGAGGAATAAGTCTATAGATTTTAAGAATACACTTAACAGAAATTGTCAGTTATTGCCACCGTTCAGAGCCTTATTTCTCCTTTGCAAATGATAAGCTCGACAGGCAGAGAATTTGGTAACGCCTTGATGTGGAATTAACCTACCCATTGGGTTGACAGATTTGCCAAGTCTGTGTTGCAACTACAAAACTGTAAATGTCAACAGCGATGATGAACATCAATAATTAATATAGGATTTTAAATTGGTGATCAAACCGTCTGGTAGCCTTTAGTAGGCTTACATGTTCCACAAATCTAAACGAGATTCGCAACGAAACATCCTATTGACAAGATGTCATTAACTGGTGCAAATGTAATTATGTTAGACCGATACCTAGTTATTGTTATTAGGAGAACTTTCCCTTAGTTACTTTGGAAAGTTACGTTTGTAGGTTTGAAATCCCAAGTAGAACTGCATGTCTCTACATTCTGCCCACCTTCTTTCCCCCATGCATTCTTAAAAGTTAAAGAATAATTTTCTATAAAATAATAATTTGCATGTCTTGATTTTTTTTAAATCCTGTCTGCCAGTTATTTTGTTTTTTTTTACGATACCGTACTTGAAAAAAGTTTTAACTAATGAAATTTGCACACTTCCACATCACGAAATCAATTTATGTCTAATATCTTTGGCGCAAATCTTTTTTTGTAGTCTTATGGTTCACTTTCTGCAAGAAAGTAGTTATTTTGAAGAGGGCAACACGAAGTTTACCAGTTCAAAGGGTACCTTGGTTTAATGATACCACTACAGTAGTCTCTTTTCATTACTTATAACCTAAGTGTTCCAAAAAGTGGTTCCTTATACAGAAGGTCCCTTTACAACAAACTGCGAGTGAAGAGATTTCAAAACTCCTTATATTGAGTGTAAAACCTTGACAAAGAAACTGAACTACCATATATCGACAGTTTTACAAGTAGCTAGATTTCAAGTGAGCTACATTCTGATTGTACTGCGAGAACAGCGTGCATAAACTGTAGTTTTACAACGTTCAGTGAAAAAGTTTCAATTTTGGGTTGTTCGGATTTTCCTTTTTCGTCATCTAGTAAATTCATTGACTTCTTAGTCGATACGGTGTTTTATAAATTGGTTCCAAATTAGGATGATTTTTAGTGTGAGAGAGAAATTTAAAACATTTAGAAGCAAGATGGTGTTTTTTACGAAACTACCCGATATATGCTTTTCTGCCTGTGGAGCTGTGCAAATTTCATGTCGTCAACACATGCTTTCATCCTTGAATGTAACATTCTCAAATACGCTGCATACCCTTCCTCCTCACATATTGCATGTGCATCCCTCCTAGCTAGCTTGGCTAATGCTAACAAGTAGCCCAAGTTGGTATAAAACCCACTTAATTGTTATGAGACTGAGCTGTAGTAGCAAAGCTTCAGGTTTGGCCTGCTGCAAGGCTTTGAGGGCAGCCCCAATTTTTTTTTCTCTTCCATGTTTTTCAGGTTCACTACCTGATGTGTTTGGCTGCCAACTATGCTCACATCAAAAACAGCAAGCATTTGGAAGATCTTCATCTGTTTGAGCTGCAGTATCTACGCGAAACCGACGCCTAACCAAAAAAAAAAATCCATTCGTTAGCCCTTGTTCGTTTGTTTACTGTTTCTACGGTTGATTCAGTAAATTTATGAAAGCCAAACATTGAGTGGGGGAAAGAGTGAAAGCCCTCAATCAACCTGTTTTTTTTTTTTTTTTGGTTACACTATCGTAAATCATCTTGCAGCAATGTGATAAGTCCCACCACTCAAAGGGGGAACACCAAACCAATGAACTTTACCTTATCTCATTAGGTGCACTACCTGACGTGTCTGTCCGCCAACTATGCGCACATCAAAGACAACGAGAAATTCCAGGATTTGCAAGAAATGCAGTACTTGCAGGAGCACGACACGGGGACGTTGCCCAAGGAAAGGTTCTAGGACATAAGTAAAGAAATTTTTAAGGAAGAATCCTACCATTAAGAAGCGCAAAAAAAAAAGATTTTAAAATACATCTCTGTGTATGTGTATGTGCTCCCTTTTTAACGATAAAAATGCCAAAGCTTTAAAATCCCTGCTCAAAATTTGCTCATTGGATCCATTCATTTCTTTCAACAGTATTCCCAATTTCTCATATCAATGAAAACAATTTTAAAAAGGCTCATTTTTCAGTATTCTCATGCGTGTGTGCAGTTGATGAACTGAAAGTTAATAACCGGTAGACAATCAAAAGGCTGTAAAATCCACACTTTGTGGAGTGAGAGCGAAAACCCTTCCTATTCTCCATGTGGCAAATTTTTCATTCCCTGATGTTTTGCTCATCGTTTGAATGGACTACCATACCGGCACAAACTACATTGGGATGACCTCTTGACGTTGACCTAGCTGCATCTTTAATGGCTGGTTATGTAGCTAGCCATTTGATGATGCAGCATCAGTTAAGAGAAAAAGCCCTTGCAAACAACCGTTCTTCCCTTAACGTATAATAAATCTGGTAGAGCTCTTCCTTAAAAATTTCTTAGCAAACGCAATAGAGAGGGTTTTGTAGACCGAAGGATCTGTGATAAATGCAAATGTCGTTTAGTCTTTCTGGATGGTCCCGAGTTGCAGCTAGCTGTTGTGTATATCTTTCTCGTTTCTTTGTGCAATTATTTATATTTGTGGTATGTGATACGGAAGTGTGGTAAGGTAAATCCAGTATAAAGTAAAAGTTCCTCAACTTTACAAGCACAGGTCGCCAGAGCCTACAGGGCCCTTTCCACTGGGTTTGCACGGTAACAGTTAAAATGATAAATTAAAAAAAAATAGGTATTGATGACGTTACGTGAGACATTCGTGTCCATTCTTGTAGTGTATTATACGCGTTTTTCCCCCCATTAAGATGGTGACTCAGGCTGTAGATACTTTCAAGAGACGATGAGAAAGAAGAATTAAAAAGTGTTGTAGTATTATCCCAAAGCTGCTAGGGACAATAATTGCCAATTCATGTATATCGTAATATTGCCTGTGGCAGATTGGTGTGTAGTAGGCAGCAAACATTCTTGTATTCGTACGTTATCGTTCAAAGGTCCCAACAGCCAGTAAAGCGTAATTTAATATATGACTGGCGACGATACTGCCAAGTGATTTTGTAAGATTTTTGATCAATCAGGAGTTTATTTTGTCTTGTTTCTTGATAATTTGTATATTTGCATTTAAGCAATTTTATTTTTTTATTTCTAAAGGCAGCATACTTCTGTGTTTTATATTTAAATTAAGTCCTTTAAAGACTTACAATGATTTACATATTTTTTACACGTTCAGAGACAGAACATTCCGTTACTTAAGTAAAGCCCTTGTGTACCTTAGCAAATTCAATGCTAGGAAATGGTTGTTTTTTGTTTAAATTTTGTCCTCTGGCTTTCAGAATTTTACATATTTTAACTTATACTTAATTAATTTCTTAAATCGATAAATAATTCACTCATCTCTTGTTAACGGGGTGTAGATTAGCAAAATGTGTCCGTTTTTTACTATTCGAGTACTGTTTAAAAAAAGTAGTTTGTCATCAAACTGTTTTATCGCTCGACTGTTTAGTTATATTGATCACGCAATTTAGCCTCCTCGTAGGCAAACCATGTTGCAGCAGTCCCTTTATCGTGTAAGCTGTTTCAGTTTACGCCTGATAACAGCGTTTTTGATAGTGATTTATGCTCATTTGTTTAGATGTTGGTGCTTAGATTTAACTGTTGCCAATGATGAACTTGTACATAGTTTTATTGAAGTCGTCTCTTTAATTTAAATGTGATTGTTAATATAGTCGTAGTGCTCAAGAGAGCTGTGAACTCCAGTTCGTTACTCGAACCATTTACATTATCTGCATGTTCCTTGTCATTATGGTGGAGGACTTCCATCTTGTTTCTATAAAAAAAAAAGCACTCGACATTTTCAATGAATACAGTCATAATATTTCCATTGTCAGTGGTTTGAATTGATGAATCATTTACGGTCCGACTCACCCTTGGACAGCTTGACAACATACATGTTATAATCACTAATGGTCCAACCCAGAACCAATTTTAAGTAAAACCGTACAAAGCGTCCAACATAGTGCAACATTATACTAATGGCTGTCTCCCGTGTCAGCACTACCAATAGGCCTACCCACAGACTGCTGCCGCCAGCAGCCAACTTTACAAAAAACTCACCGAGCCCAAAATATAGAAATTAGCCCTTGTGATTCTGTAGAAAGAAATAAGTCTTGTAAAATGTAAACGAACAATTTTCAGAATTTTACAGCTTGCTATCATCACATGCATTTTCATAGTAGCAGTGCATAAAGAACCAGTCTGTTAAAAGCAATAGATTTTATTATTTCCAATCGTACCATTTGATTCTTAAATATTCTTTTCCTTATTTAGTTTACATTCCAACACTGGTGGTCTCAACCGAAAATTCAGTTGAGAATTTTAAATGTTTTGTAGGTTATAAACATGAAACTGTACAATGAACATTCTGTATGTGACTACTTATGAAGTAAGTTGATGAAGGATTCATTTTTTTTATAGTGTTGGTTATGGATTATTAAAGAAATCTTCTTCCTTCGAACAAACAAAAAGGGTTGCGTGTTATTTTAACAAACAAAGAAAAATTGTATTTTCCCACTTTTCACATAATTACAATCGGAAAAGCATCCTTGACATCTATTACATAAAGCAAAATAGAACAACAATGATGAAGGGGAGGTATGAAAGGTCCTAGTGCTACGTTGCCTCAACAACCCGAACCTGAGCATCGGTTTTTGCAAGATGGTCAACCACTTGAGCAAAACTGGATAACTTGTTTCGGATGTGTTCTGGAAGAAAATCTGTTTGACCATACCTAAGAGGAAAGAATGATGATTTCAGTGTTTGTATAAACATTTTGTTGCAACTACAGTAAACCACTTCATCCAAAACCGACTACATAAAGGTCCATACTTCCTTAAGTTGTGTACATATCGTATTTTATATGTCAGGACTCCTATGGGCCTGGAAATCACCCCCAAAAAATTAATGGGGGGGGGGGGGTAAGAAATGTCAGAATCTGTTACCAAAGATACCCTCCAGACTGTAGTACACGGACAAAAACTCCACAGAGTGTACAAAACTAATTAAAATATACACTGTCTATATATATTATTATCTTATCTTATTATTATATTATTATCTATGAGAAATATTGCAGCAAGTCAGGCACTGAGGACTAGGGATTTGGAATATGCAGTACTCAGCTCCTGAGAAATTGTGATAGCTACGCTATTTTTTTGATAAATTATTGACATTCTTGTATACCAAATTTATCTGAAACGTTTTGTCGAGAGCTTCCCGGTAATGTAAATTTAAAGCGAGTAGCTCAACAAATTTGACGCAAATTACAGTTATACTACTTGCACACCCCTATCAAAGAGCCAGGGGTCTCAGTCCTCCTATATTTCCTAAATTTTTCAGTTCAGAATTGAATTATTGGCCTGGTTGTGGTCTTTATTTGGATCGTCGTTTTCCGTTTCTGTTATTTAATGATTAGCCTACAGATCGTTTTTTTAGTTCATCAACCGTAGTTTCATGAAGGTGTCGAAGCAGAACACGCTCGAAGCTATGTAATCTATCCTCTCCCGCTGCTAAAGTTGCCATTGAACAACAGAGTCTCCTTTTGCTCGAAGCCTACAGCTAGAAAAGACGAAAAGGTAGTTAGAGCAATAAAAAGTCTGGGAAGATTATTGCCTGTTGGAGTGGGCATTGACGTTTTAGCAGATGAATGACGCGCATATCAACAGTGCGAACAAATTGTAGAAAGTTGGTATGAGGAAATAGAAGAAGCCAGCGAACAAAACACTACAAAACCGAAGTTTGTTGACGACTATTGGAGACAAGTGTTCCTTTTACGGTAGAAGAGTTTATGTTTTCAACCCTAAAAAAAGACTGTTAGGACAGCATTGACCTTTCCCGTGGCAACGCGGATGTGGAGAGGGGCTTTTCAGAAAGTGGTAGCAGTGTCACAAGTGAACGAGTTCGTTTGAGCGAGTCATCTACACAAGCAATTCGTACAACTGATGGTTTGAAATCCTTCGGGAACAATCCTCAGTTGGTCCCCATTACGAAAGAATTCCTTCAGCATGGGAAAACTGCTCACGCACGTAACAAAGAAAAGCTGGATGAAGAAAAAAGAATGAGAGCTCAAAGAAGCTGAAGAAAAGGAACAGGCAAAGAAGTGTGAAAAGCTTAAGGAGAAGCAATTAAAACTATGACATTGGTTCCATTCTGGTGAAGGAGGCAAATGCAAAATTAAAAAAATGTGCTGACGAATAAGGACCCTAAAGGTGCTGCTGTGGCACAAGCTGAGCACAGGTGTAGCACAACGCAAAGAAAGTGGAAAAGAGAAAACAAAGCTCAATTGACAACTGCCGATGTTTGATGTCAGTAGGCTTCATATATCGGCCAAATAATGTATGAAGACTTCTGACTATGTATATGCACTCAAACATATTTATTTTTTTTGTCTTGCATATTGTATTGTAGAAAAACAAAAAAATATTAAATGCCAGCGACAAACCACTGCATCCGGGCTAATAATTCCTATAAACCTCTTAGAAATTTGGTTTGGTTTTCCTATACAACTCCTATTTTTTTAACAAAAAATTCCTATATTTCTGATTTTTTTCCCACTGAAGTTGGCTGGGATCCTTGAAAGACACAACCTGGTCAATTTTTGACTGCTCTGAGGTAGATAGTTGTCAGTTCCACACTTCCTACAGTCTTCATCAGGCGCCCTTGTTTTTGTGTTCTGTCGTTGTTACGGTTCTCACAATTTGAATTTCGCTGCGCTTGTAGCTTCCCGGATTTGTCAGCTTATGATCCCAACTAGTCAGGCGGGCTTCAATGAGCTCATCACGCATCAAAAACTGGATGCCAGGGGTGGATGATGCCTCATAACGACCCTACCACTTTTTTTTGTGAGCTTGGCTTTCCAACGATCCAATTGGTGAAGATGTCGATCCTTATTCAAATTTAAGACAATGAGGGTCCGATTGTCTCCCCACACAATACTGTGTTCGTGTGGTGTACTGTGATGCCGTTTTCTTCTTGTGTCTGCCATATGTGATTTTTCTACACCAACACTTTGTCTCGCTGATGTAAACGGCACTGCAGTCTTCACACAGCACACCATACACCCCTCTTGCGTGTTTTTTTCTGGGAGGCTAGCTCAAAGCGACTCTTTGGAGTATCACTCTAACATCTGTGCCCCATATGAACATGTCAAGCAGTCCCTGGACATCAGCGACAAAATTTGCTTTACCATCACAATCAAAGCCTGGAGTAACAGGGATAAATTTTGGATCAAACTCTAACACTATCTCTTTAGCCAGTGTAAAAACATTGCGGGAAAGGCTAATAAAATGTTCAGCTGTTCCTTCCTATCCTCTAGAATTCACCACTCGCCAATCCTTAAGAGCTCCTAGGTACGTCAATTCATGCTCTCCGATTGACTGAAATTTCGTATGGTGCTGCTGTCACTCCTACACTTATTTCACGTGATCGTTCACCCAAAACACTTTTCACGCAGGAAGCAAACATTGGTCTTTACTTGTTTCAAGTAGGCGTGGCAGTCTCCGATGCATGCTGGTTAAATCGTGTTGTAGTGAACTGTGACGGTCACCTCGCTTTTAATCTCGTTTGCAAGTGGGAGCATATTTTCCCCCATCAGTTTGAGTGTTAAGCCTAACACGGGAGGGGAGGTATTTGTGCCGCACCGTCGCCGTGCACGCCAGCCGCTTGATTTTGGCGGCACTCATCGGAGACTGCCACTCCTACTTGAAAAAGCAAGTTGACCAACGATTGTTTCATGCGTGAGAAGTGTTTTGGAGGAAAACACCTGAAATTAGTGTTGGAGTTACTGCTAAGAAAGAGGTGAGCATTGGTGTAGGAGTGACAGAGGGCACCTTAGGAACTACTTTGACAGGCTACGTAGAAGAAATAGAAGTAGAGTTTGTACCAAAAAAAACCGGCGTTTTGATTTACTGTGACGTGCTAATGACATTGCAAATTAAATCATTAAGACCACAAGAATGACGTGATTTTGTTCATGGTTGTGATGTTAGTATTATTTTCTTTGCAATGATGAGCTTGTACGAAGTACCTCGGTGTCTGGAAGTTTCTGCAACACATTTTAAAATTGACACATTTTTTTTTGCGAACTAATAATCAACAACCCCTCCCCCATGCACAAAACCATTTTGTTTTCTGCCTAAAACTCTGTTTTCGTGGATATGTTGCGGTGTGGAGGGGAGTTATTCAATCCTTTCTAATGTCAACCAAGCAGCACTTGTCAATTGACCAGCAGCCCTTTTAATAGTGCTTGCCATTTCTTTGTTTCTACTCGTCGCCACTTCCCAAATAAATCCTATACTATAAGAGAGAGTTGACCAGGAAAACCGTAGAGATGAACGCGAGAGTGTCCGACATAGCGAGCGCGAGCTTCTCAGATCACCCACTAGATGCCACTACTAACAACTCGCTCTCAAACGAAACCACTATCAAAACGAAATTAGGACCAAAGTAGTGCAGGACGCTACTTTTTGGAATGTACGCTAAGAGATGCTCAACAGGACGAAGTTGAGCATCTCTTAGCGTGCATACAAAAAAATACATTTTCAAAGTTAATTTACCGCTAAAGAAGAATCAAGGAAATTTACTTTAATGGTAATTTGCCGTTACTTAGCTAAAGCCAAGGTGTCTCAGGTGTCTCCGTTCGCCTAGAGAAGAACTGCAAAGTTTCGAAGACCGCCTATAGACCGCCCATCATACCAAAAGATGACGGTCAAGAGCATACATTTACGAACACTATCTCCTTCCACTCTTTGCAGTTTTAAAAAAAAATTGGCATCTTAGCGTACATACCAAAAACATAATGCAATTAAACGTTGTTTTCTGTGTCGTTAGCTGGGATATAACTTGAAATTGGAGACAATTTTCAACGTAACCCAACCGAAAATAACTATACAAAATTCTGAATGCCGACAGGCTCATTTTACTTGGCTAACTAACGAATTTGGAAGAGACAATAACGCTTACGCCAACTTGAAGTTTCAGATTGCTTCTGCACTGCGAATTTTCGGCAGGATTCACTAAAGTTTTTCAACTAAGTCTTCCGCCTTCATCAGGCACTGGTTGTTTAGCACACTAACGTAACATCACTAAGATTTGAAAAACGTGTAGTGGGGTACAACTGCCAGTTACGTTGACAGTGGCTCCCCCTCTAGTGAACTTTAGTGAATCCTGCCGAAAATTCGCAGTGCAGAAGCAATCTGAAACTTCAAGTTGGCGTAAGCGTTATTGTCTCTTCCAAAAACTATACAAAATAAGACCTATAATTGTGTCCTTTACTAGTTGGTAGTTGCTCAATGAGAAACGAAATTTTACAGAAGTGGGTGACAGAACTTTTGACTGGTGTCCGGTGTACTTGACACCTCGTACTTAATCCTTACAAGTCCTTGAAATCCATTCAGCCAAAATGGTATGAACCCTGTTACAACATTGAGTTAAACGCCACCAATTCGTCGCTAGTATGTTCCAGAGATACGGTTGTTTGAGTGTCAATAAAAAGAAAAAAATGTCCCTCTTCTTTTTCTGCGTGATGCACGCTCATTCTGCAACAAACTCGCACATCGCAACACATTCTGCTTCGGGGGAACTTAGATCCAAAGGCTTCTTGTAATCCTCTTGGTAGTTCCCCAATACAAAATTCTGCTTTAAAACTGATATTTCTTTGTTTTGCGACTTTGCGTGTAAATTCAATTACCGCAACTATTCGATTATCTCAACACCAATATTATAAATTAGAAAACAAAAAAGGTTCGTTTGATGTTTAAGGAAAGGTTTACCTGATCCAAAGTCAAAACAGCAAAGTACACACATAAACTTTCCGTTATAAAAACACTACGAAATTCACTAAAATTCACAACACGGACTCGCTCTCGGTCCAAATGTTCGATACCACCCAGATATCTTCATCAGGTCACGAGGATTTTTCTGCTTTCTATTTAACCTAACGGATCGATCTTTTCACAGTATAAAGTTTCCTGTAAGGTTTCACAGACCGCAGTGTTCCTGTACTGTTTTAGTCCACGTGAAACCTTACTGCTGTATTCACATGTTTTTACAGTTTTTACTTTAGAACAAGATATGTCTGATTGGTTCATTCTACTTGGCTAAAGGACATCGCTGAAAATTCGTACAAACCATACTTATAGTGTGCTTAGTACAGACCTACAGATTAACTAATTCAGGGTTCGTGCGACTCCTTGAAATCCTGGAAATATCGTTGAAAATAAAAATGAAATACATGTCCTGAAGTCTTGAATATGAATCTTAAAAACTGGTGTATGTATCCATAGGATGAATGGAAAGGAGACGACCGGACTAGAATAATGATGAAAAGTTTAGCCCCGAAAGTAGGCGAGTGTGTAGCCTCTATTATTCTTACAATAATTTTAAAAGTCGGGAAATGGTTTTGATTTTATTTACATGTCTAATGGTTGAACACAACAGTAAGGTTTCACGTGGACTAAACAGTACAGGAACACTACGGTCTGTGAAACCCCACAGGAAAGTTGGTGTTACTTTGCTGTTTTGACTTCGGATCAGTTAAACATTAAACCTTTTATATCAAACGAGCTCGTTTTTGTTTTTTAATTCGTGATACTTTGACATACCAAGCTGGTTGTCTGGACTCCTTGCAAATGCAAGTCTTTCTTTTGAAAGTTGGTTTGTCCACAGCTATATATCAGCGGCTTTGTCCGTATTTGTAATATACGACGGCAAGCCAAATGGGCAACGTCCCCTTATCTTTAACACGGGAGAATGACGTAAAATCATTATATAAATCGGTTCGTAATAAGGATGCTTCCTCTTCACGCGCGGGTAAAATGTTGGCTCACCAGCGGTGTTAGCATTTTCTTACGCTTTCCGTCTGGTGTTTGCTGATGGGCATTGCGGCATAAAAACAATGTTTAAAACAATGTATAACAATAAAACAGATCGTTCAGGGCCCCGTAACTCCGGAAGTAGAGATTTCAAATGAGTTAAGAACCAGCTTTCTACGACAAATGGTTTAGTCTGTAGAGACCATTGCATAAACATGTTCCAAGTCAATCGTACAAGACACAATTGAAACTCACGATTCCAGCTGAAGTCCAGATCTCCATTTGGAAGAGACAATAACGCTTACGCCAACTTGAAGTTTGCTTTGAATCGAATTTTCGGCTGGATTTACTGTAGTCTTTCAACTAAGTCTTCCGCCTTTATCAGGCACTTGTTGCTTAGCACACTAACGTAACATCTCAAAGATTCGAAAAACGTGTAGTGGGGCCAACTGCCAGTTACGTTGACAGTGGCTCCCTCACTTCTCCTTCTTTAAGTGGTGGTGGAGGGAGGTAGGCTTTCCACATGTAAGAGAAACCAGAGGTGAGCTCTGGTGTTGTAATATTGGCTATTCCTTTATGTGCGGGTTCTTGGATATTCATGAGTTTGACATGATTGTTTCTGAGAAACTGAATAGCAAGGCATTCGAGGGCTCGTAGGTGTGGCTCGAAGTTTGTGTTTGATTTGAGTATCATTTTGGTTTGTTCTCAGGCTATTTCATGATGGAGGCGGTGATGGTGGGCCGCAATTCCATTTTCTTTGACCTTTTTATTCCCGACGTCCGTCATGTGCTCTTCAACCCGTTTGCTAATCCGTCTCTTGGTTTCCCCTACGTAGATACTGTTGCATTCTGCGCAGGGGACAGCGTAGACAGCTGCTGGCATTTGTGGGAGGTGTATTACTGGTTGAGTCGGTTTTATTACAGTCTGAAGGGGGAAGGAGTCATGCGGATTTTGTTGTGGTTGCGGTGTTGGCTTCTGTGTAGAACGGGTTTGGTATCTGTGGGTGGGTTGGCTGGGTCTGGTTTGGGGGTCCTTTTCATTCGCTGGTTTATCATTCTTCTTGTGTGTTGGAGGTGGCGGGGCTTGGGGGGCTCGTTTCTTTTTCATGAGCAGGGTCTTTAGGTTCGGTTGGTTACGAATAAAGCACCGAATACCCATCTCGGTGAGCGTCTTTTGGACCTTTTCTGTTTTTCCTGCACAGTATGTCACCACTTCAATTGGATTTTGTTGGTCTTGTTTCTTTTCGTTTTGTGATTTTGGATGGAATTTCCATTTTCTTGTGTGTTCAATTGCCTTATTCCTTCTCTGGTGAAGCGGTATTCGTCATTGAGTTCATTGTTTGAATGGTGATGGGATTTCGGAATCTACTGGTTGTTGTCTGAACAAGTTATTAGTCGCTGAATTTTCGCTGCTTGAATACTGAACAGTGATGGAGCGTTTCGGAAGAGTAACAATCCTTAAAAACCAGCAGAGAACCCTAGTAGGCTAACTAGGTTGTTTGTCATTGAGTAGCTTTTTGCTTGTGTGTTGACGAATGCCTTCTGAATCCTGAACAGTCATGCGGTATGTCAACAAACGTGTAACTTTACAGGATGGAGATCAAATTGGCACGATTAGTGATAAATAAATGTGGGTTAATTCAAATTGAAAAGCTCTGCAGTTAACAAATAAATTTAAAATAATGAAAAAGTTGACAGACGGTCGTGGCAGCATAGCTAGCATTAGGCTTCCCTGGTAATCTGGAGTTAGCAACAACTGGCATTATGCCTATTGTTTGGGATGCAACCTTTATCGGGTAGGGTGAGAGCTATTCACCGACCATAGTTACCAGATTGACGGGAGATTTCGAATGGGAATCTATTGTGTGCGGCGTATCTCGAGTCCTGCAAATATTTTGTGATCGGCTACGTCTTCCTGGAGGGGGCGGCTTTTATCGACGATCGCCAATGATATTGTAACTATTTGGGATATCAACAAGGCACTTTGCTTCCAAAAATATACAATCGATTGTGTTCATTCTGGGGCGAACTCGAGATGAGCTGCGGACACTATAGGCTTAATTCAAATCTAACAGCTCTATATTTTTTATAAATTATACAGCTATACATTTTTAATAAATTCAAAATAATGAATTGTGTCAGCAATGGCTAGCATTATGCTATTGACCATTGTTACTATTGTTAACTGAGGGATCAGATGTTGAAACGGTAGATAAGTCATAAATCTGGCAGTATTTTCTTACTATCTGCAAAATACTTACCTTCATATGCTAAAATCACTTATTTTAGACTTTTCCATGCTCAATTCAAAGTAAAACTTTTTGTTTTGCCGTCTCAGCCAGTTGCACTTATTGCCCGCCAGGCGTGCTACTCTGCCTTCCATGCAGAAGGTGCCGCCATCTTGTTTTGTCATCACTTTTGAGTACATGTCCTGCTCGCTACACAATGGCTATCATTAGTGAAGAAAAAGAAGTGTACCAGAGAACTAGGGACACATAGTTTTCCTGCATGCACGTGTAGGAAAACACCTTAAGATCCTTAAACTCTGCCGCCGATGCCACAAGTGTGATTTCACTTGTGGTATTTGTGTTCTCCATGATGCGACGTCCATTAAACGTGCTCAAAATTTGGCGCCAATTGAATTAAATAAAAGTGTAGCATGAAACCAAATCAGCTTCGCAAGAATCGGTTCACTCAAATGATTATGCTAGCCATGATGATCTTCTAAAAACGTACGAGTGTCGACCCGGAAATGCCCCCAATTTTTAGCGAACTTAACATCGAGGACGATACCAACAATGCATCGTTGCCTTCGTTACCCGAATTTGAAGGTTTTGCATCGCATAATTCCAACGTACTTTCACCTAATTCTTTGGGCGCGGTTGAAGCCCGCAACACAGCCCCGGCCATTGTTAACAGTAGAGCGGATAAAATGGAGGCAAACATACAATCAGTTGCTTCCTCGCTTGTAACGAACTCCAATTTGCACATACGATACTTGGTTTCTGGAGCTGCAACACTCTGATGGAAAACGACAATTTTAACTTGATTAAAATTAGTTTTTACTATCCTAAAATACTTACCTCTAATATGTGCTCAGGAGGGTTGACGATCTACACCTCTGATCTCTACGCTTGATTTGGACTGTGCATCGGACGCGCTGTAACAATCAGCGCCTTCTTCTCACTGCCTTGCTCGTGGTCATCTTGCCGCAATTCTGGCGAATCGCCAGCCACCCGCTGACGTTGAGGAACTGCCTCGGCACCGTTCGGGGCTCTATGCCGATCACCAAGCTGCCCCGAACGAGGGTTTATCCCCTTCACCTGGGAAATTCCACCAGTGGCTAAATCTCGCTTAGTTTCCAAACTTCGAGATATTTTGGGGTTTCCATTCAGTTCCGGGTTGCATTTCAACACTGCATTGTCACTTGCAACTCTACCCCTCACAGACAACCTCGGTCTTTCGACCGGCTGCTGTGTAGCCACAAACCCTGTGCCGACCGCCTCATTTACTTCCAAGCCAAACAATGCCGACTCCGTCCCACTTGAATGGCTTTTCCCTACATCTTTTGAAAAGTTCCTTCCCGCGCCAGTAGATGGCGCCACCACCGCCGTATAGCGATGAGTGATCGGCGAAAGTTCCTTCCCCCGCCGGTTGATGGCGCCACCCCCGCCGCAGAACGATGAGCGATCGGTGAGCCGCTGCTTCCATTGCGATGAACTCCGTCATCTACGCCTGAAGTTTTGCAAAACTTCTTGATATTAAAATCTACCTTACCAGCATCACGAACAGCATTCACAATCCTTTCCAAGCTCCCTGTCGACAGTGGGGATTTGCCCAGAATAGAAGAAACCGTCGGCGACGAACTAACACTCCCAACAACCGGTTCATTAGGCCTAACGTCTGTTCCACCTTGTGCAACACCTGAGTGAGCCGCAATTATTCCGTCAGACAGAAAAATAATAGGCATTCCTAAATCAGTACTCATTTTCTTCAACCTCGACTCAAGGGGGGGTCTTTTTTTTTTTTTAATGGCCTGGAAGGACCGAGGGCTGCCCGTTTGGCCAAACTTCGGGAACAAAGAGGCGAATCGCCAGTTTGTAACGAAAAGCACAGCACAGACACACACAACCTTCCTGAGCACATACTAGAGGTTAGTATTTTACATATAGTAAGAAAGGAAGTGCTAGCAATAGCCAAGTTTAAGTCAGGATTACGTCGCTATATTCTACCAATTATGTGGACATTTGAGGAATAATGCATAATAATCTAAAGTATTATTAATATTTAGCATTCTGCTAATACAAGTATGGTGTGTAGGTATCAATACAATTAAGTAACTGCAATTGCAGTTCAGTATTGGTTTCACATTTAGTCTTCTGTACAGCTAAAACGGCTTTACGACGACTTTGTCAGTTTGCCCGTCCGTCACCTTTTTCAACTCTAGAACGGTACCAGATAGAGACTAACAGTTATTAGTCCATCGACCAAAAATTTGTTTAAAAAAACAGCAAATTAAAACATTGTTGCTTCCATATTGCCAATAGGCTTTTTTTCACCTAACTTAAATGAAATAACGTTTGATCGCATCCTAAACACTACAGGGAACCTTAACCATAAAAACAAAAGGATTTTGTTAACAACACACAACTTCATTTAAAATGGTCTTGACACTGTGTTGCATGACTGAATAGGCTTATTCTCGAACCAAATTCTCCGCTAGCTGCTACTTACGAATCAAAACGGCAGGTAAAAAATAGGCCTAAAAGCTGAAAATTACGCCTAGTCTAAAAAACTAACACATTTTTAACCGGTAATTGTGATGGGACAGGCATGAAAGTCACTCTTGGAGTCTTGGTTAAAAACGAGGAAATAGGAGGAAAATCAACCAACTTTGTACAGTTTTACAGTCTTTAATGCAGTTTTAGGAGGTTTGGCAACTACTTTTCGATTATATAATGGAGAGCGGTGTTGCAGTGCGTGCTAAAGGTGTGCGCCTCAACATTTTCGAAAGTGGCGAATTGTACGGAAGACTGGTTGCGACTAGGTAGTCGCTGTAGCCACTTGTTTCTTAACTGTTCAGATTTAATTTCACAACAAACAAAAAAATTAAATAAACCCCAACTTATTAAACTCGCTTCTCAGCAGAAACTGGATGCTTGGGTTCAGCACCTCCAACTCCAGAAAACCAGACTGTCGAAAATTTGTGAAGATATTGGATGAACAGGCATGAAAGCCACTCTTGGTTGAAAACGACGAAACAGGAGGAAAGCCAGCATATTTATACATTTTTAGGAGGTGTGCAAACTAAAAAATGAGGAATCCATTAAATTTAGGAAAGAAAAACGAGGAAATCAGCTGAAACGAGGAAGACTTTTATGCCAGGGTGAATAATATCTTTTCCTTTGAAATCTAAGCATGTACAAGACGTAAAGATGAATTCAAAATTTCAAAGTGAGCGACGTGTGGCATGCTTAAACCTTTCAGACAAATTAACCAACATATGCGTGCACCTTTATGGACTGTGTA
>JAHWFP010053419.1:53715-73136 GCA_023313725.1 Lithobius niger | reverse complement strand
ACATTCCGACACTGCCTGAAGCAATGTAAACCTCGTTTTTGTACTTCTTTTTTTGCCTGGACTTCTGAAGAAGGTGGACGCTGCGTAATTCCACCGAAAATTCAAGTGGACAGAGTTTGTGATTGTTCATTTCTTAGTGGTGAAGTGTAAACTTTGAATTGCAATGGCTAAAACTGCCGCCATGTTGGAATTTCAGATGATTTCTAGCTTCTAGCTGCGAAAATGCAAAGGCGAGTCGTTGCGTAAATGTGCCCTTACACTGGTATTTTGGAGTTTCTAGTTGCCTTGAAATATCCATTACATTTTTTAGTGGCAATCCAATGGCTTTGTCACGGCGGTGGGTGCCATTGACATAAGCCCCTTTGGGTAGCGATCGGTTCCCCACACTGAGATTCGAAGAGTGTAAAGGGGGTCATAGAATACGTCGAGCCGCAACAAATGGACCGAGTCGGTATAGTCCCTCAGCTTGGTGGGACATGTCACAAAGGTAATGGAACGTGAAAACGGACGCATGACACCAAGAGGGGGCTTCCATTATGAAAAAGACTGGTATGTTGCTATGAAAGGCCCAAGATGTAGAAATAGCACGCAGTTCGTGGGCCGTTACACGGATACCTTCGTTAGCACATGTGATATCAAGTGCGTCATAAGCCTGGACGATAACTGTTTTTAGCCAAGTGGCAATCATTCAGGACGATGTGACGCCAGTTTTGTGATTAAATGGGAGGAACAGCTGGGAGTGTCCTCGTCGAATAGGTTTTGAAGTTTTAAGGTAGAATCTAAGAGCTCGTACCGGACATAAGGAACGTTCATCGTTCTGAATGATTTTGGAGAGGGAAGGGATTATAAAATGATGCGTCCGTTCGTCCGGTTTCTGGGTCTTGGCTCGGAATGATGCCCGTGGGGTGAGTGTGACAGCAGCGTAATCCGGGAGAAAGAAGCAGTCCGATTCCGTGGCTGAAAGTGCTTGTAGTTCGCTACACCGTATACAGGCAGCAAGGGCGATGAGGAACACAGTTATCCTTGTTAGGTGACTGAGACGAGAGGAACCTAGGGGTTCGTAAGGAACGGACAGGAGTGCCGGTAAGACGATGGATACGTCCCAGTCGGGAAACTGTCACTTGATGCGTGGTCTATCAAGACGGAATGAATGGATAAGCGATGAGATGCGATAATCGGAAGGCAAGTTTCCGTTCCCTGCCGCTCTGAATACGGCATTCAGGGTGGAACGGTATACCAAAATAGTGGAACCGCGTAGGCCGCTGTTAAAGAGAGATGTTAAGAAGCAGAGAAGGTCTTCCATAGGGGGACGGACTGGATCGACTTGTTCTGTACGACACCAATGAAACCATCATTTCCAGTGACTGTCGTAGATTTTATTGGTTGAGGAACGAACGGCTCGGGAGACGATGCGAACGGCTTCGTCTTCAAATATGCTAGTTGCTCGGAGCAATTGGATGATAGTAACCACCCGTTAGTCGAAGTGCCTTGATGTTCGGGTGGTGGATCGTGCCATTGGATTGGGTGAGTAGGTGGGGACTGTGGGGCAGGATACGGGGATTGTCGATGAGGAGGCTCAGTAACGCCGGAAACCAAGCTGCAGCTGGCCAATCCGGGGCTATGAGAAGGAACCGACCGTGGCATGATGCGATCTTGCGTAGCACTATGGGGAGCAGGCGTGGTGGAGGGAAGGCATAAGCGTGGAGTAGGTTCCAATCTAGTGTCAGTGTATCCACTGCCCAGGCAGGTGAGTCGGAGAACAGACTGACGAACAGGGGAAGTCTGGCATTGAACCGAGTGGCGAAGAGGTCCCCAAATCGCAAACAAGGCTGAGCAAACGTTGGAATCCAAGGTCCATTCGCTGGTTGGCGGGTTTTGCCGTGACAAGGAATCGGCGAGGAAGAAGTTCTACTTTGAGTTGAATGCAGAGTTGGAAGATGTCCGATGTTATCTGATGAAGGGATAGGGGACGTGTCCCCCCCTCCTTTCTTGAGGTATGCAACGACGGCGGTTCTGTTGTCGATGTGTACTTGGAATACTCGACCAGAGACATGATCTTGAAAATGCCGGAGACTTAGTAGGACCGCACGAAGTTCCAGGCGATTGATGTGCTCCTGGGGTGGAGACGGCTATGGGCCTGATGCAGTGAGGTTGCCAATGTGTGCACCCCAACCTGTGAGTGAGGCATCCGTGAACAGATGTAGATGGGGAACTGGTGCGTGAAGGGGAAACCGAGGCGGTGAGGTTCAACACGTCCGTCCACCATTGTAGAGTTTGTAACGGGAAGGACGAGTGGAGTTGTTACGGGGGCCGTGTGAGAGCCAGATGGGGATCGCCCCATTGGTCCGCCCGGTAGTGGTGTAAAGGGCGGGCCATCCAGCGACCGTAGGGGAGGAGGTCTGTGAAGGTATCGATCGTTCCGATAACGGAGGCAAGTTCGCTGAATGTGTGGTGTGGCAGATGGAGGAATGCCCGTACAGAGGTCACGTGTTTGGCGATGCGTTCTGGGAGTGGCATAACTGTAGCCCGAGTCATGTTGAAGAAGAAGCCGAGGAACACAAAGGACTGGGCTGGGTGTAGACGAGACTTGGGCAGGTTGATACCTAGGCCTAGGAGATGAAAAAGAGACATGACGGATCGTAGATTTCTGGTAACCGTTGCCAGATCGGGATGAGGCAGTCGTTCATTGTGTGATATGTAGCGAAGCAGCTTTTGCGGAAGACCTGATAAATAAGGAACGCTAGTTGTCGCGTATCCTGAGGAGGATCGGCGTGAAGGCGTTCGCATAATGCATTGGCCGCAGTGCTTAGGATGTCAGCTTGGGACGCCGCGCGCAGAACCAGGCGTAGAATGCAATCGTTGTCTCATAGCACATATACTGGAACCGCAGCTCGGCGTGGGAGGAACAAGGTGGAACCGAAGTCCAGTTTTGTGTCAGCGGTGAGAAATTCCGACTGTGGATATGTGTCGAAATTACGTGGATTTGCCGTTCCGTCACCAATAGGACGAAAGAAGTAATTTTCCAGTCCAGGACGTGGTGGTGGCGGTTCCTTATCAAGTTCAAGAGGGGAACCGTTTCCTAGTAAAACGCCACCGTTTCGTAGGAGTGTCGTCAGCAAAGTGGTCGATTGGCCCAGTAACGACTGTTGATATGGAAGTTGGTCTCGTAGACCAAATTCAAATCCCGTCGCCAAGCCATGATTTTTATTGGCTGGTTTGGCGGACTGAGATTGCTTGTAGAGAAAATAGTCGGGAACTATTTTTCAACTATCTTTAGTATATCAGGGAGCGGAATGTCAGTTGGGTCTGGATCACCCGGGAACGGTGGATTGGAGCACTCTGGAAGAGATGGATTCGATGAATAATATTGGTCTTCATCTTCTTCTCGCGGTGGTGGAGCGACGGCAGGTATTGGGTGAGATGGTCCGGGAACGTCGTCCGCAGAATGTGGCTTCTTCTGAGTGAAAGCCAGCCATGCTGAAGTGTAATCCGAGGTAGGGGCCTTTCGCTTGAAGGTCCAAAGGGATGAGTCCATCAGTTCGTGCACCTGGGAACTGGTTAGGAGACCTAGGAACCCGGAACGGCAGAATGAACACTGTGCCGGGAAGAACATGATGACAAGTCCAAGGGTGTAAGGTGCGTAGCAGAAGCGGACGCAAGCTTGGCCGCTACTTTGCGAGTCTTGAGTTGAAGCTTTAGATGAGCGTAACGTTCCTTAGCTTTGGAAAGTTCGTTCTGTATGGAACGGACGTCTGGAGAGCGGACTACTTGTCCGCAGCGAATCGGGGAGGTCTTGGCTGTGTCGAGAGGAACGGGTTGGTAGGCGGAGGAAGCGGATCCAGGGATTTGCGGTCCGCTGAGAGTTCCAAAACTTCTACGGCTGCAGTGGCGGATGGATCCGCTGAAGCTGGGGAGGCAGAATGGGGAACCGGAACAGCGGAACCGTCCTTGGGCGCTCCCCCGAAGCGAACAGCGGGAGCGTAGAGAAGAAAAGGTGGCCTTCTCGGCTCCGCTCGAGTTTTTATATGAACGAGGCTGCGCAGTAGAGCTGTGCAGTGGGTAGCGACTCGGACGGGCAGCCTCAATTTTAATTCTCTATGTTGAACAGCATTCGAGAAGGAGAATGCAACTAAAAAAGGTAATGGATAGTTTCAAGGCAACTAGAAACCAATAATTAACAGTCATGCATACTAATACATCCATACTCACGAATACTTAATTGTCCTTCATTAATTATGCAAAGATAGAGGTAGACAGGTCATCATATTGGAAGCATGTATGTGTAATTGTCAGGTTCGTATCTTGATTAGTTATGCTGTAATTAATTTTTGAAGTTAATGTTTATTCTGAGGATTTTGAGGCAAGGTAAGTAGACCAAGTTAGAAAGAGTAAGGCTGGCAGACCAGTGGCCCCAAGGCCACTCTCAACTAGGTAGGAGGGGAGGTGTTGCATACTCAAGTCAGGAGGGGGGGGGGGGGAGAGATGAGGCTTAATGGCGCGTCGACAGCTTGGTCAGGAGGGAAGGTGCAGCCATCGGTAGTGTCTATTCACTAGCAATGTAGGCAGGTTTAACCTTGTCCAAAGTCACCCCATACTAGAACCAATATTAAAGCTATTAATTACTCTTGGGGTGGGTGAAGTTAAGAGCCAGAGAACCAATAAGGGTTGTCCCTTTACATTTTGACATGACAGAGTGTGGTGTGCAGCACTGAGATTGAGAGACTCAGCCAGCCTAGCTTTGCAGCGAGACGTTTTTCTTCATGAGCTCCGTTAATTTCCAATTGTAATAACTTGAACGTATAACAGTCAGGTAGTAGAATAATTGAAGCAAGCCAACAGTCAGTGGAAAGAGGTGAAGTCCAAGTTCAGGGCACAGTTGTGCATTCCTCAGCAGTATCCATAGAGCACAGAACATATAAGTATAACAGTTCCAATTAATATACCACTCCGATAATTAATCGTCTACTAAGCCGAGCCAAAGTTAATGCCTTTCACTTTGTGAAAGTATAAGTGTTTAACTTAGCGTCAAGCTAATTCCAAAGAAAGAGTAACTATTTTGCTTAATGGTCTGCAAGTAACTTAACCACAGTATTGATTTCTGAATTGCGAAAGAGTAAGTCCTTAGGGACTCCTGAATTAATTTGGTCATTCTGAAAGTCTTGTGACGTAATCATAAAATAAACCTTTGTGAATTGAAACTTGAAACCGCTCGGAGTCCGTTGTTTGCATGATTACTTTAGGCTACGATAATGAAGTGTGCATGATTAATTAGGTTAAGTTATCTACGTTCCCAATTGTATCGTCAGGGAATACGGCCCGAATAAATGTTATCAGTCGGGCGTGGTGTTGATAGCCAGGGATTCCAGTCCTCAGATGTGAATCTGCTTTATTTGGACACAAGCAGCTTTTCAGTCCCTTCCCAGTTAATTCTGTGTGAGGTGTCCAGCTGGTATGGTGCACTGCAATGCCGTTAGTGTTGGTCTGGCTTCTCATGTGTTGTTTTATACGCGTCCTTACTCCTTTGCGAGTCTCTCCTACATAGATGGGATTGCAGTCACCACATGGTACTCTGCAAACTCCTTCCTTTGTGTTTACGATTTTCTGAAGCTTTTCTTCATCCTCTCCTCTTACTTCTATCCTCTGTGGACTTCGCTTTCGGTCGGAGCAGGTCCTTAACCCCTTCACCTTTCTTGACGTAGGAGTCGAATCTGTCTACCCGCAGCACCTTCTGAATCTTGTCGATCACCCCTTGCAGGAAAGTATGCCCTACTCGGGGTCTCTGTACGGCATCCTTCTCTTTTCCGGTCACATCTTCCCCTCCTCTCTTTTCTTCCTTGTGCACTACCTGTTCGATTAACCTATTTAGACATCTTGAGGGGTAGCACAGGAGTATATAACGGCCTTTTGCTTCATAAAGAAACTTCCTCGCTATTTCTCAAAAACTAGAATGTCTCACTGTCCTGGCGAAGTCGTTTGCGGCAATCGCCTTCAATTGTCCGAGCGGGTGACCCGATATGAAAGGGATTCCCATCTCAGAAGACATTGGCTTCCTATATGGTTGGTACGACACCTTTCCACCTTCACGAACTAGTCCTACGTCTAGAAATGTCATTTTTCATTCTTCTCGTCCTCTGAAGTGAACTTCAGATCCTCTTTACAGCAATTTAACACTCTCACAACGTTATCTGTCTAGCCCCTCTTCATGGTGGTCGCAATATCGTCGACGTACCTCTTCCTCCACCGAATATCTGGGTACGACTCTCTAGCGAAGACGTCAAGGTGTTGCAAAAAATCTCTGCGAGATTCGGTGAGCTCGTTTACCCCATAGGGGCTCCTTTCGTTTGCCCGAAGGTTGTTCCCTTATTCTCAACATAAATCGAAGACAGAAGAACTTTCACCAAGGCTCTATCTTTTTTTATACATGGACCTGGGGATTCCAAATTTCCTAGCCCACAGTTCCAACATCTCCAGAATTTGCTTATGTGACAAGCTGGGGAACAGCTGTTGAACATTTAAGCCAACATACTCATTTTACTCTGGCTAAAGAAATCATGAAAAGAGGACTATGCTATGCCAGAAAAGAATCTATTGATTGTGGTTTATTTCAGTCATAATTCGGAGAATTACGAATATATTTACTGCTCATTTTCACAAATAAAACTATATCAACGTCTTATAAATTTTCAATGGTTGGCTGCTATCTTCTTCAGGCATTACGACAAAGTTTTGTTGATTCTTGTGTGCACTACATCGTCTGATTTCGAATCCGTAATTGCAGCTCGTCGTGGATGAGCAGCAGTTACGAATTTGAAAGCAAATGACGATGTAGCGCACACAAGAATCAACAAATCTTTGTTGTAATGCCTGAAGAAGATGGCAGCCTGCCATTGAAAATTTGTAAGAAGTTGATATAGTCTTATTTGTGAAAATAAGCGGTAAATATATTCGTATAATAATTCTCCGAATATGACTCTTACATTTGACGAAAACTTTCACAGTAAAACGACGAACAGTTCATTAAACGAATGTGGTTCAATTCTTATCTGGCATAGCTTCAGTCCTCTTTTCATGATTTGCGTATAATGTTGTCGTTGCATAAACATCAATTTCTTCCAAACGAACGGACATCAATCGGAGTATTCATGAACTAACATAAAGGAGCTGTTCCAAAAGCTACGATTACCATGATCTGCTCCATGAACATGACGGGCAATAGCGAAAAGCACAATTTTTTAACGTAATACGAACTACATGTATCACGATATTTACTTATAGTGCCGAAAGCGATAGGACGTAATGGAGGCCTGCCTGCGTTAATAAGGAAACACAGAGCAGCGCCACCGGCGGGGAGCTAGTGGGAACTAGGTTATTGGAAAAATAATTTGGCCACTGAAAAGTGATTTTAGCACATATTACTGAAAGTTAGTATTTTGCAGATAGTAAGAAACAGGCTACTTTTCAATTTAAAAAAAAATCTCCATTAATAATACCATAAGAGTCCAATGTACCGTTAGCCCACAGAAACAGCAACTGCAGCTAGTTCAGAATCATAGTTGTTAAATTTTGACTATGGTACACAAAACAAAAGTTATTTTCTTGCATACACATTATAATAAGTTACTCCGAGAAAATCAAACTTGGTACAGCGAAAAAGACAACCAAAAGAACTCGAGGGGCCTTTAGAACCCAAGACATCCACAAAGAAATGTGCTAATATGTTATTAACTTTTGCTACCTCTACCATTCAACAATGCCAAACCCCGATTACACCATCTATACTTCCAAACCACTGCTATACTCACTGGAACACAGCAGAATCCTTAGAGGCCGGCAAGGATTATAGGGCCAGTGTTGAAGAATGCCCGGTACCACAGCTAGTTTAATAATACTTTGGACATGAACGTATGCTTAGCCCTACAATTTAAGCCAAGTGGTAGTAATTTCATGCACACAAAAAGTTAAGAGTAAAATTTATAACATTCACAACTTCATGTAAGAATAAAACTACATCAGCTTACTTGGCACAAAAAGGTTCTTTTTTGGAACTGCTTAGGGCTGCCGCTTTCTTTATGTGCTTACTATTATAATCTTGCGATTTCTTCGTTTGTAAACTGAGAATGGAGCCTTCGAATGACCGCAGCTGCGTAAGCATCAGTAAAAGATTAACCGTTATAAGATTAGCAAACATAGGGAGGGGAAAGCATTTTTTTGATGCACAAATAAATCAGTTGCAGAAAGCATAAACGTTTTAACAATTCAGAAAAATTTGTCTTTTTACAAAGGTAATAGTTGCTTGTCTGTACATACGTAACTTACATTTGACATAGGAGCGAGACTAGGCGGGGTTGTGGCATTGGGAGAGTCAACTGCACCTCGCACTTTGTCTTTACCAGAAGAGGGTTGTGAAGAAACGGAGGGTCGTCGGCCAATGATGGCAGGAAAACACTGCCATTCTGACCTGCTTTCGACATCAGAAAGAGAAACGTCTAGACGAAGACAAAGCTGATGACACTAAACAAAATAAAGGAACACAGATACATATCTTCTTAACCTGTCTAACAATTAAGGCTGCACTAATACCGATACTAGTTCGGATCGGTTGCCGATATTTGTATTATCGGTATCGGAAACCTTCGCTGAAATATTGGTAACTCAAGAATATACGGCACGCGGTTTGCGACGTTTTTCTCAAGCACTCGTCGAGTCTCTTACTAGCTACCTTTTAACTGTTGGTTACGATTTCAAAATTTTTTATTTTAATAATCATTGAACTTTAGAAGAAAACTAGATCATTAATAAAAAAATTGGGGATTAAATTTTGGACATCTACATCAGTATTGGTATCAACACAATTTTAAAACCGGATCGGTACCAGTATCGGATTGGCATCGGTGCAAGTTTACTAACGACACTGTAACTCAGATAATCGCTCTCAAAAACACACATGCTGCTAGTAAACGGGTTCTTAATTTTGTATTTCGGTACTTAGCAACATCTTTTTGAAATTTGGCCTATAATGGATGTCCCCTTCAAGGATATACTGATAGATTTTTCTTAATCTAGTGACAAGAGTGATACTTGCAGGGTTCGGCTGTGGTAACGCAGGGTAATGTGAGGATGTACCTGGTCCATACTCATCACGTAAGTAAACCAGACCTTGAATGATGCTGAATATGATTTACTGGAATGTGACACTTACACCTTACTAGTGTACCATGACAGCCGTCCTTACACAGCTTACATTAATTTGCGCCTAACGGGGGTGCACCATCCCTGTATCAGGACTGAGAGACTGAGGACTAAGTGGCTGCCTCCCCAGGACGATGGGTCCATCATCAAATACCCTCTCCCTAAAAAGGTATGCGGCACCTCTCAGCGACAACGAATCCCATGACATTACAAAAAATTTTGCACACACGAAATAAATGAAAATTGACTGAATGCATATCGCACTGAAAACAATCGAGTTACACGTAGGACGCACACACACTTTTGTTGATTTTCAATGCGGTCACACAGTCCGACTTAATTAGCAATGGTACGTATGTGGGTAATTTGCTCCCACGAAAGGTTTGTAGCACTGATGAGGCATACATATAAGTGGATAAGCATATCAAGCACCAAACTAACCCTCTCGAATGTCAATCCAGGAGCAGTCGCCACTTTGCTGTAGACCCTTACACTTATTATTTCAAAATTTCTACTCACTATATGTCAAATACAACTTTCACAATGCACTGTTTTTCTAATTTATGCATTCCAAAATTGTATTATTTTCTTTGGACCCAGTATTATTACAGAAAAAACATACAAATTTGAACATATCGCCGCAACATATCTCGGGCGTCAGTCGGATCACGTTTTTGGAAATTTGCGTCAACACAACATGTGCTTCCCGGTTGTGAATCGCGTTGTCATTTTGAAGGTTGGTGAGGATTATAAATTAGTTTTAACTTCGAATTATGTTAGCTATTGGAAAGAGCTAGATCTAATAAACTAAATTTGTGAATGAATGAGAATAAAGGCATTGAGTCTTTGCTAGACTGAATCCAGATCATGCACGTCAATGATCAATCGCATAGGCCTAATATTGCCAAATTATTCGTGATTACAAACGCTCCTGTGAATCGTCTTGGATTAAAAGTTGATTTTGTTAAAATGCCGTTTAGTTAATTTTGGCTGCCGAAAAAGCCCAATTTCACCTGGGGGGGGGGGGGGGGGGGAGAAGAGGAGAAAAAAATTGGTTTCTATTGCCTAAGGAAAATATACACTACCGGTAAATTTATTTGCATTCAGTTCCCGAGTGCATGTTACCCTGGAGGAATCAAAACTCTCCAGATACACCGAGCTCAGACACCAACCTACGCATGCGCAGGTCCAGCACGCGCAGGCCCTCCATAAATGGTGTTACGGCGACAGCGAGCCATCTACTTTTTCTCCCGATATGTCAGCCATGATGGTGACTCGAGAGGGAAGATTGGGTGGGTATTTACACGTATTGTATATTTTCTTTGGCAATAGAAACCAATTTTGACCTTCCCCCAAGGTAAAATTGGGCTTTCTACTTGCCGGTCAGAAAATATCCACTACCTGTAAATTTATTTGCATTTACAGTTGACCTCGTCAATATAGGTAGCGGGCACCATCACGGCGAGGCCCCCAAGGGTGTGAGCTGGGTCTCCTGTGACAGAGTTGTGGTGGATTGGTTGCAGGCGCAACCTTCTTTGATCATGACCGAATTCAGTGCGCAAGGCCGTCGCAAGGCCATTACCAAAGAGAGTTGGTGAAGAAGTTCAACGAGTTTCCAGATTCAAGCGTTGACAGGACATGAAGGGGGGTGGGGGAAATTTGGTCATATGTTATATGGGTATGCATGCCTTGGTGTTCGATCCTTGATAGGGTTCTATCTTGGAGGATTTAGCGAGTGGCAAGGTGAGGATAGATTTATGGAAGTCCAGGATTCGAGGAGGAGAGTCAGAGAGGGAGACGTTAGAAGTAGGATGACGACAGATGTTCTATTGGCTAACCTTGAAAGGTGAGGTCTTCATTGGAGTAAGGATCCCGTCCGTAGTATCATGTTGATGTGATGGCTTAGAGTAAGCAGTTAGAATTGGTGTTGACTGCGTGTTGAGTAAATTAGAAGGGTCAGGATGAAGTCCATGGTCTTCCAGGTGGCAGGTTAGTTCAAAAAAGATGTGGCGTGAGATAATGGGTTTTACCGTAAGAGCAGAATTACGGTTCAGGGAGCAGAGTTCATCACATGTGGGAGTTGCAGGTGCAAGATCCGGAAGAGGTTGCCGAGCAGGTTGAAGAGGGGTTGCGAGCAACAGATGTTGAATGACGAGTTAGATGGGCCTGAGTGAGTTGTGAGGTGTACGCATAACAGGTGCACGAGGCGAGAGGAGAACGTGGCTTTGGGCAGATTCCCAAGGTGAAATGGCCTAACGTTCAAGATGTGGAGTGCCGGCAGTCACTCTGGTCGAAGGTGGAGGTGTGACTTGAGTGTTGAGGGTGCAGGGTAGCACAGTCACCATGATGAGCAGGATGAGAAGCTATCCAGTGTTCATGAAGTTTGTTGACGGTTGCAGAGGCGGTGTCCGTGGGTGGGAGTCCAGGTTTGACTAGGTGGGGGCGTGGGGCCAAAGGGCTACTAGAAACAGGGTGAGGGACCGTGTGGTGAACGAGGTGTGGCGGCGCTGTCAGGAAGATTGATGAGAGGCCGCTGGTTATGGTGCAGAAGGCATTATGTTGTTGGTCCGAAGAGCTGTGAAGTTAGCATGAGTGGCCAGATGTTCCTATAAGTTGACAGTTGACGGGCAGAGGACGAGAACATAGGGTAAGTCCATTTCTCAAATATTTGAGACAGCCATGACATTTAATTCAGTGAAAATGAGTTGTGGGCGTCAGGTCTTCTTTTCAGTGAATAATGCAAGAGGAGGTTAGACGACAGGAGGATTTTCAGCGAGGATGACACGATTGTGAATCTATGAAGTTGAAGTGTCCAAAATCCATGTGCAGTCACAGCGATGTTGTTGTCACTGCGGCACACGTGTGGTCGTCGAAGGCTCAGTGAGTGACCTTCATGATCATAAGGGCGATGACGGGTGCTAAGTGATGTTAGTTCCATTGGTAAAATGGCGTGAAGAAGTGTAGTCGGTCCTTGCGGCATTCGAGTTAGCTGCGAGGTTGATGTAGTTCCTTGGTGTGCAGATGTAAAGGGGGATGTAAGAGGGCCCGGATCAGGTTCCATCTTCCCTCCGGATGTCAGTTAATGTGATGGGGCTGTTGGCCAGGCCTTGGACTGAATTGCTTGCTACGCAATAGTGTGATCCTTCGATACAGGAGGCAAGGTGGCAGGAGGATTGTGGGGATATTCTCACAATGAATCCAAGCTGTGGCAGTGTGGTGGAGCGGAAGACATGGGTATCCATGCGGAGAACCGCATGGTTGACACGTTGGGCAAAGGTTGAGGGTCAAGGTGCGAGTTCAAGTAGGGCAAAACCTTCGTGCGGAAAAGGGGGAATAACTGAAGATAGAAAGTTCCATATCAGGTGATGGGCGTTCTTCGTGACACTCGAGGCCTGACGAAATGACAGCGATGGTCGCTTGCGAAAGGAGCAGGGAGAGGTCTAGGCCCATCCACGATGCTTGGGTCGACTGAGGTGTGTCAGTGACGAGTGAAGATTAGCTTGCTTCAAATGACGAAGTTTTTCTTTTATGCAGACTTCGTCAAAAATGGCGGTGGGCCAAGGTTAACGATATCAGTGTTACGAGCCGGCTGCCCAAAGGAACGTATCTGGGAAGACTGTTATAGTTCCTGTTGCAAATGCAGGGCAGGTGACTGGAAACGGTGCAAGGGCGGACCGGAGAATGATGGAAAGAAACTCCGGGGAACGGCCAGGATAGGCTCGACCAGGCCGGGAGTAGCGTGTCTGACGACGGGGGGCGGTAGAGTATGTCCTGTGTGGCCGCTAGAGCAATCCCTATATTGTTCATTGGGGCTGCCGCCGAGGCGCAAGTCAAGAATGAGAACTGTCTTGCATGTGAGTGGGTATTTACAAGGAGGGGTCGGATCGGACCACAACTGCAGCGAGGAACCAAGGTCGCAGGTAAAGTAACACAAATGTCCGCGCATGAAATTGTGTTGTCGTCCTTTTCCTCCTTGTGAGGTAGGGAATGGATCTGGGCCGATGTTGAGAGGCCGAGGGGTAACAGACTGGCGAACCGGTAGTAGGATAGGAACGGGGAACGCGACCTGGGTTCCTCGAGGATGCAGCAGGTTTGATGCGGGAAGGAGGAGATAAATGTCAATGAAGAGCCCGGAATCCCAATGCTACAGCTTTGGCCTTGTGTTGGTAAGGCAGGCAAGGCAGTTGCTGATTGGAAACGGTGGAATGTTGGGTGATACCAGCAAACACTGGAATAAAAGTATTTGCATCGTCGTATTGCCATATACAGTAGGCGGAAGCGCTGTGGTGAGGGCGCTTCTGTCCAGGCAGAAATGATTGGAGAATCTTCAATCAATGGTGAAGGATCTGGCTGAACGTCAGGGCCGGACCGAGGGGGAGGGGGGGGGGAGGGAGACCCCTTGGCATTAGACATGAGCAGTGGTGTGGAAGGCGGACAGGATTGATGTGGTGCGGATGTGATATCTGGAGAAGCGGCTGTGGGTATGCGAGGGGATCGAATATCGTGCAGAGACGTCGAGCCACAAGGGAGCCGGCGGGTTTGTGACCATGCACTGTAGAAGGGATTGTATGTTGAAGGAGGACATAGTTTATAAGCAGTCAGTGATTTTTTTTGTCCTACAATTTGCAAAGTTCGTCGGCAAGTGTAGTGATAGAGACACGGAGAAACAAATTGTCATCTTGGAGTGCTGTAGCAGAAGTGGCGGCGCCGGAGGAAAATGCTGCAGCCATTCTAAAAATGAAGGAAATGTTTGCATCAACATTTTTTTTTTGTCGCGAAGTGAGAGCTGAAGGCCTCATGTCAGAGCGGCCCGAATCACGGAAGCTGAAAGGAACGGCACTGGAGCGGCGGATGGCAGAGGTAAAAATAGGTGATGCCACACCGGCCAGACGTGGAAGAGAAGAAACCTTCTTTGGTGATGGTGCTCTGGTTCTCGTTGAATAGACGGTGCCACCAAAATATGGGTGTCCAGATTCAGGACCGAGGAGGAGAGGTGGATACCGGCTTGGGAAGACGAGACGGAGCAGAGAAAGAACCAATGTTCGTGATACAGATGCCCAAGGTTTTCTTTAGCCGTCTTGGTGCTACGGGTGGAACCGATGGCATGCCAGTCGGTTCAGCAGTAGAAATACTGCTATATAGAAGCGGAATTAAAATTGAATGAGTACCGGGTGTACTCCGGAATGCATGTTGAAGCTGAGACAAGACCTGCTTATTCAGCTGTCGGGCCTACAGAGCGCACGCCGAAGGGGTTCCTTCTGTCGTTGGTGAATGAAATGTCTAACCTAGACCGAGGGTAGACGGCACTATCTCAAGTCGACGTGAGTTGAAGTCGATGCGAATTCAAGTCGACTTAAGAAGGACCGTGTGTCCACGTCAAAGCGAATTCACTCAATCCATCTTCTCAAGTCGGTATAAGAAGGTCAAATCGACTTAAGAACGACCGTGTACCCGCTGTCGCATTAACTCGAGTCGCCTTAGCTTTCCCTAAGCACGCTGATTGGCTGGAAAAGGAGGGTCCCAAGGAGAAATTTGACGCAAAGTATTATTTCTGCCTAAACACTGCAGTGAAAACAAGCGCCAAGGACGATTTCTCTTCCAAAACATTGACGTAAAATATTTAGTCAATTTAAAAGCATCCTTTTGTTTGGTTTTGGTTTGTTTTGTATACGTACCAAGTCGTTTTTTTAAGTCTATGCGTACTTATGAACAAAAGATTTAGTTTTTGACGTCTGGCCATTCTTTTTTTGTGGGGCAGAGGGGAGGGGGGTCGCAGTGGATTGACTGTTCGATTTTTTAATTATGACTTTCATTAGTTTGAATTTGGTTGCTCAAACTTAGTCACTGCACGTAACATAAACAAAACGTTAAAAATTCAAAAACAAAAATGTTTATAATAAAACGTTAAAAAAAAAACATGGGATGTTTTACAGTTATAATACAATGCTAATTAATGGACCGAGCGAACGAAGTGATATGGCTAGCGCTGGATTTAAAATTATAATGTAAGCTTCCATTTTAACAGGCTCGACAATACTTTTTTACGTGAACTTGATTCAATCATTGGCGGTCATCAGCAGCGTGCACAGACCCTGGGAGGGCAAGGGCAACTTTTAGTAAAAGGTTAAGAAAGCTGTCCCTTTCTTAGCCTTTTTCGTTCTTTTAGGCCTTTTAGGCTTTTTGGCCCTTTCAATCACTGGCGTACCAGCAAATGTCGGTACAAGAAGGCCGGTTTTTTTTTTTCTTTACAGAAATTACATTTTGCGAAGAGGGCATGGTCAATCCCCCTACTCCTGTATGCACAGCACTGGCCGTCATCCCAAAACATGCGGCCGTACTCGTTTATAAACAAACTCCTGTCGTAGGAGGTTTCGAATACAAGAAATAAGGGGAAAATAAAAAATTAGAAATTTTAGAAATCTTTATTTTCCCGATGATAAAAATCTAACTTATGCTAATGTTATCTGATGTCAGACTGACCGTCCACCTAACTCATTAACCCCTCCCAAGTAGAGGCTATGACAGTCCCCCTCCACCCTCCCCCATTTTGAACCAAAAAGGTCAAAATGCTGTCAAGGCCGGAAGAAGAAGAGGTAATGACTAGCTGACGGAAGCGGTATCATCATTCGGAGTGGAAGCAGATAGCAGGCCGTGCAAAGGGGACAAGGCCCGAATCAAGTAAAGGTCCTTGTCTGGAATCGATGTTCCTATAACAGTCGTAACAACAATATCCTCAAGAAAGCAGGCGGACATCAGACGCGGTCCACAAAAGGCAACGGGCCAGGCGGCGCGTCGTGGTCCAGGTTTGTAGATGTCCGTGGATAAGCAGAACCGGGAAGCTGGTTCAAAGGTGGCTGGGCCAGGGCCCAACCAACGGTCCTCTTAGGAAACCGACGTTATAACTGACAAAAGCAGCCATGTTTTCACGAAGGAAGGCGGGTAGCAGATGCGGTCCAGAAAGGGCAATGGGCCGGGCGTCAATTCCTGGTCCCAGTCCCAGTCCGCAGGGGTCCAAGGACAAGCAAAACCGAAAAATGATGCAAAGAAGGGTCGAGCTAAATCCCGCCCAACAGTCCGTAGAGGACCGTTCACCGACTGTGTTGCTGTAGTTCCCTTGACCGTCTTCAGCAGACCTAGGGCCTGGGGGACCGCAAATAGATGCCCGAGGGAACCGCGGGCAGAGAATAAGGAGCACTGATTCATGTACACAACCGAGTTACTGCCGGTATGCAAGGGATAACAGCCTGACAACGACCGAAGGCTTGGAGCCCAGAAGTTGCGGAGAAGGACTGTGAAAGACAGTGACAGACGACAGGAGAGGGGGGGGGGGGGGATTGAGGCTTAATGGTGGCGACGACAGGAGACTAGAATCTAAAACTGAATCGTGAGTAAGGCACCAGACTTGGTTACAGGCCTGGGCCCGAAACCCGGGTACCTGTAAGGAAGTAGAAAAATGGATCAATGCTCGGGCGTCCAAGCATAAAGGCTGCTTCAGATGAAGTCAATTGTCGAGTGGCAGAACGTGCAAGAATACAGGCATAATGTAGCATGTGAGGGCCTAGCTCGGGCCCAGGTGACGGTGTCCAGTTGCATGGGGGATCGTCGCAATTGTGAGACGACTAGAAAATAGTAGCAACATCCCCAAGAAAACCACTGTCCATCACAGACTGGGTCCGGGCATTGGAGCTTGGTCCCCCTGCCCCGAGCGTCTGAACGCATATGTGTGTATCCGTAACAGGAAACATAACACACGTAAACAGAAGCGTCATCAAGAAGGCAGGCAGACCGTAGCTGTGGTCCACCCAAAGGCCTTGGGTGGATGTTGCGGCCCATACCCTACCCTCGAGTGTAAACAAAAATTCGAGTCAGAGGAAATCGGGCCAAAACCATCGAAGCTCCTCTTCACAAACTGAGGTACTAACAGCTGATGGAAGCGGTAGCACCATCAGGAGTGGAAGCGGACAGTAGTCCGTGCGAAGGGGACTAGGCCCAGCCCAAGTAAAGGTTCTTGTCCGGAATCGATGTTCCTACAATAGTCGTAACAACAACATCTTCAAAAGCGGACAGCAGACGCGGTCTATAAAAAGGCAACGGGCCGGGGGTCGAGTCTCGGTTCGTCGATGTCTTGTGGATAAGCAGAACTGGGAAGCTGGATCAAAGGTGGCTGGGTCAGGGCCCAACCAACAGTCCTCTTAGGAAACCGACGTATCTATAGCTGACAGATAGTAAGAAACATTAAATACCAGATGAGAGAAGTAACATATTTGCAAACTATTCGAACTTTTTTTTTAATGGACTTATGTCTCTAAGAAATGTGGCCACTTCAAATAAAATAAAATGCCTGGTCACCTGGTGCTTGCGTCGCCCGTAACCTAAACCAATTTAGGTGGCCCGTGGCCTAAAGAATTCCTTAGTTTTATTGAGGTTAAATTGTAATTAGTTTCATCTACTGTTTTACCTACTCCATGGAAAGTCATTTGATATCAACCAGGATAAGAATTCCATTGTTATAATTAGGTTAAATTGCAGCAATTAGTTTCATCTGTTATTTTATCTATAGCACAACCACGAGCAGATATGATATACATCCAGGATTACAATAATTAGCAGAATTGAATAACTTCCCACCATTCCACCATTTTGGTACATACCTCATGAAAATGGTCCCATTTATCGCGAACTGGTTCAGCCAAATACTGCAAGCCACCAACTGATTCTACCGAGTATGTTGATCCTCCCGACTCAATAATCTTTGTACCGTCTGCTGTCTTGGCTATTTTTGAACCGTCGTAGAAACAAACTTCATAATCAGCATTAGGACCGTTTTCCATCAACATGCACTTTCCACGAAGGCTGTAGTATGTAATCTTTGGCGTCTTGGCTCGTACCAAATTTACAAATCGTGCTGCATAGACATATTTCTTCCAGTGCTTTGATGGCAAGTCACTGTAAGCGTAAGACAAATCGGCTGCTTCCTCAGGTACCTCAGGTGGCGCATCGCAAACGGGCAATCCTTGTCCAGAATTGATATTAAAAATACGAATCTGTTAAAGAAAAATTACAAGGGAAGATTAGTTCCAGAGAGAAATGACAGTAAAAAAGTTTGTTATTAGACTTTCAGTACATTGTACTGCAGTCGGGACTAGAAATTATTGTAATTTGGATTGGCAATTACTGTATTACAATTTGGAAAAAAGGTCACTAAAAGTGCAACATTGGAAATGGTGAAATTTCATTGTTTCAAACTATTTAAACAATCAGTTAAAGCTCAGCAATTAGAAAGCCATTTCGTATTTATACAAAATTAAAGAAACTAAATTAGCAGTAGGCCTATATTATTATTATTTATTAGTAACAATTGAAGAGCAAAATGGATACGACATTTTCTCATCTTTATTGCGGCCTATTTGTCAGTTCACAATGTTGGCTCACTGTGCTCTCGAATTAAATTACCTACCTACAAAAAGCGGTGAACCACGCAAAAGTAAATAAATAGATAAATAAATGGTCTGAGTACAAAAATAAGGTGAAGTTGTTTTTCATGTCTTTTTCCTACAAAAAAAATCTGTGCAAGCTGGAGGTAATTTTTCTTTAGCCAAGTTATGTATTTATATACCTATATATTTTGGATTACTGGACACTAATGATCAGTGTATTGGTTCTTACTCTTGGACACAGTTTTAGCACTAGATTCAAACATGGTAAGAATGGTATTCTTTTCACTCTGCAAATGACATTTAGAATCCGACTTATTGTTTAGAAATCTGTTTATGACCCACCAACATATTATTAAGATTTGTCAAAAAATTCAGCATTTAAATTCAAGAAAAAAACAATTTTAACACTGCTTAATATTAGTTTTTAGTACCTTCAGGAAGAAGTGCTAAAATATGTTATGCGTTCCATTGCCCGAATTAAATTAATTTAATTTTGCGCCACAATTCACAGAACTTCTAATTATAATTCAATAGTTTCCCGTTACGGGCGCTGTCTTCAATCTACTATATAGTAGACAGCGCCACCATTTTATCCTCATATTGCTTAAAGAACCACCGGGTTCAGCGAAGCGGGGAGGTGAGATGGTTCTACTGAAGGTAAGTGATTTGTGACAGTAAAAACTTTTTTTAAGCAGTGTTAAAATTGCCGTTTCTTACTATCTGTAAAATACTGACCTTCAGTACTAAGCGTTCAAGTATTCCGTCATCAAGAAATTGGCCATTGTCAACATTCCC
>JAHWFP010053419.1:0-53615 GCA_023313725.1 Lithobius niger | reverse complement strand
TTTTTTTTGAATATTTCTACCTTTTAAAATTTTGTTTTACCGGGGTAGCGGTTCTTACGTCATCAACTGCCCCTCCTCCCCTCGTCACCAGTAGGTGACCCCCCCCCCCATTTGATGATGTAATAATTGAATGGTCCCCGAGTGCTGACTTTGTCCTATTGGAGGAGGGTCAGTGAGAACCTGGTGCTATAACGTTAAGTGTCATATCATACCATAATCTTAATAATATAAGTACCCACCTATATTCATTGGCATTTTTTAATTTCACAGTTCCCAGCTTCATTATTGTCTGATGCGACTGCTTGCTACCACTATGTTCTTTGAAACTTTTTCCACCTTTTGAGCCACTTGAATACCTTAGGTAGTGGCATATGAAGGTGTTTTGATTTGTCCATGTGCAGGTAGCGACAACTTCGTCGAGTGGAATGCCACACCCGTACGCCCATGAAGCCGCTAAGATTCTTAGTTCGTGAGCCCGCACCTCACTGATTATGTCCGAGCTTGATTATGTCCTCATTGATTATGTCCGAGCTCATACGCGTTTTTTATTAATGAACAAATCCACTTCCCTAACATAAGAGTCATTGCGAGCACTTCACCGGAACTCTTGTCACCTTGTAAGAACACTGAAGTTGGGGGAATTGTTCTTACCAAAGTTGACTTTGGTAACTGGCATTTTGGTCCTCTCTAGATAGTACCATAGTGTTCTGACAGGGCATTGTAACTTCTCGTTTCCTTCAGGGTACACGATTGGTCCAAGGGCTTTAATGTGAAGCAGCTTTGGAGTCACACCAGGCTACAGATTCTTCACTCTGAAGTAAGCTGGGAAAGAAAGTGTGATTGAAGTCCAGTCCTTAGACAATCGAAGATGGTCGTCTTCTTTTGAGAAAGCTGCTAATTCACTTTGGCTTGCTGCTGCGGCGAGCACTAGGAGAAAGACAGTTTTAAGCGTTAGGTTCAGAATGGACGCCGAATGAAGTGGTTCATACGGTGCAAGTGAGAGGCTTTCAAGGACTAGAAGGAGGTACCATCTTGGGAAATGTTTACCAGTTTTTTAACAAGCGTTATAAAAAGCAAGCATGAGAAGAGAAATGATTTTGATGGCTGTTGGAGAGAAGCCTCTCTTGAAACAATAGCAAATTTGAGATAGAGGGGTTACAATGGTTACAAAGGCTGTCAGAGTTGCACCATCCGTACCATTTCTTCTATTTTGTTTCGTAAATTTTGATAGTTGATGCTGCGGCGCCAAAGACGGTGTCTTGTCAACGGATATGAGAATCTTGCAAGTTTAAAATTATAAATTCGAGTCTCCATCCATGAAGAAGAAGAATATCGGGTTTTAGGTGGTGAGTCTCTCCTTTGTGCTGAGTTAGGAAATTACAAGATATTGGTAGAGGTAAAGGGCCTCCTTCTTCATCTCCATCAGATAGATGACCCACGAAGCTGCTTGCCACATTGGAGCAATCAGGATGAAGGTTCCTTGTGAATGACGAATTTTGTTTACTACTGCCAGAATAAGCGGAAAAGGAGGAAATACATACGCTTAGATCCTGTTCCAAGAAATGGAGAGGGTGTCGTCGCCAACGATGTCGGATATTGAAAGGGGGGCACAAAGTTCATAGTTGATTGTTGAATTTTGTGGGGAAAAAATCGACAAACAGGGTCGCCCATTTGAGAAAGAGGGCTTGACATATGTTGGGGTCGAGCCTCTACTCCGTTGTTGGAATTTCATTGCCTCTGGACAATTCATTCGCCCACACATTGAGTTTCCCTGCGATGTGTCTGGGTTGAAGCGTCAGTTGTAGAGCAGAGTACATCTATAAGAGTTGAGTCACCTCTTGCTTGAGGGACAGGGAATGAATCCCGCACCCTCTCTTCACATATGCAGTCGTGTTGTCAGACAGCAGTCGTGACGTCTGACATGACAATTATAATTTTCCCTTGAAGATGGTTATTCCACTGCTGGATGGCAAGTCGAATGGCTCATTCTGAACAAGGATTTAATTTGTTCGGATTTGGTCCAAATTCCAGGGATGTGAAGTTCTTGCAAGTGGGCTTCTCAAACCACGGCCGATGCATCCGTAAAGAGCAGAGCGTCATGAGCGGTATCGTGAACAGCGACTCCAGTTTGTAAGTTCAGAGGGTTTCTCCACCAAGAAATGTTTTTTTGAGGTGGATTGTGAAGGAGAATTCAGTCCGACCAATTTCACCCTGGAACCCATTCTTCTTTCCGGAACCAATGGAGTAGTTTGGACCCCATTGTCCTAGAAGAACCAGTTTTGTATTTGAGTCAATTAGGCCAACGTGTGATGCCAAACCCAATGCAGAAATCTTCTTAAATTTTGTTAGTGTTCTTTCTTTCTTTTCTTTGAGAACGGCGAAGCGTTGGTTTTAGTGTATCCAGAGTCAGACGTCGTGTTGATGCTTTCACGTGACCCATCCTCGGACCTTTCAACCTTGCCAGCAGGAGGGTTCCGAGGCGCCCTAGTAGATGACAGTGTCTGCTGCTTCAGCTCGTCCGTAGAGTGAGAGATTCCCTTTGCAGAAAGAGAAGTTGTAAACTGCGAAAAGACTAAAATTGCAGGGTCTGCACCTGCTTAATTTTAGTTTTTATTGTCTAACCAAAAATATACATTACCTGTTTTTCATAGCGAGTCCATCCTTTTTAGTTATTATTCCCCTCGAAGCTTGAAAGTTGGCTTCCCAGTCGGACTTGTACTACTGTGCATGCGCAGGGATGAGCTGCCTATATATACTCGGCGCAGCCGTCCGATGGCATTATTTCTCCTCACCCAGAAGCTAGACAATGGAGGGGAGGCCTGGATGGGAGTTACGATAATGTATATCTTCGGTTATATTTACCTGTTTTTTATAGCGGACTTTGTAACCCGGAGGAAGGCTAGGTTTGCTGTCCCTTCGCGTACAAGCCGGCAGCCTCGGTAACTAGTCCCTGGCGAAGACAACCCTGAGTCCTAGACCAATTTAACTAATAGAGCCGAAACCATTTGCGGGCTGAGGAGCGATCCGCTGTTTCGAAAAAAGGTGAGGTCAGGCAGCGCTGAAAAACGTTATAATTTAATAAAGGTTAACAGAAGCAGAAGAAGGAACCGCAAGCAGGGGTCCTAACACCGTGGGGTACAAGATAGGAAATCGGATAAAATTCCGAAATCGCCTAACTTGTTGGGAATGATGGTGCTCCCAAGTGTGAAGCAGACAGGCGGATAGCGCGTGTCGTCGCAAGTTCTTTAGTAAACTTGAGGAGCGGACACCGTCCATAGGACGGGCTCTGGAAAGTGTGTGAAGTGGGCAGGCGGATGATGAGTCTCCTTATGATAAGAAGACGTGAAGAGTGGATACCGTCCGGATGACGGATCGTGGAAAGTGAGAATGTGTATGGCGAGCGCATGATGCGGCGAACTTGTAGCGGATGTGATGAGCGGACACCGTCCGCAGGACGGACCGTGGTAAACAGGAAATGTGGAACACAATTTCGAAGTTGAATCAAGAAGAAGGCAGCTGGTTGGTGTAAGACGAGGATCAAAAAGAATGATTTTCCAGAGGAAGAAGAGACGCTGATTGTTGAATGCTAGACACTTTGTAAAAGGATGAAGGCATGGTTTCATAAAGCTGAACTTGTGAGGATAAGGTCATAACAGGGAGGCGAGGATCGCGATTGTATCGTCCCCACATGGGAGGCGGATGAAGCGGAATCCATGCTAAAGATCGTTGTGTTAAGGAGCAAGAGACAGACAGGAATGTCGTTTAGGGAAGGACACGGAAACCTAGTGCTACGCCTATGGGCTTGGATGAACGATCTTGAAGTGGTAACCAGGAAGCAGATGGAGAAATTGGTGAGGTGGACGTACGGGAATGGGTGTGTAGTTGTTTGTAGTGTGTGCGGATGGTAGCACAAACATACTGCTGAAAGTGATGAAGACCAGGTTGCATGTAGTTGAGGATGCATTGACGTGAAGACTGTGTGCAAAACGCATGAGATGCAAGAGGGGCGGACGCCAAGCTATCCGTTGTCATGCTTGGGTTGCCACCTGTCGAACTTGTTTGTTTTTGTGTTTGAAACACAGTACAATAGCGGTATGTCCGTATGTCCGTAGGACGAGGACGAAGCGGTGAACAGATTGTGGCAGAAGATGGGGCAAATCTTATCGTCGAATGTGAGAACGGGCACAGTAGTATGTCCTCCAAGGTGGAGTTGCAGGAATTGACGAAACCCAGGTGTTGCGTGCACGGAGCCGAGCATAGTTCACACGAAGGGAATGAAAACGAAGGTTTAACAGTTCGAGCGTATGGCAGTATGTATCGTTGACAGCACGGAGGAGAGTCTTTGTGGACATAAGGCAGGTAGAAAGCGGATGGTTGTCCTGGAGGAGGTTGCTTGCGAAATGTAGGGGATGTGGTCTGTATGGATCGGCCCTTGCGAAAAGTACCTGTAGTTGCTTCAGACGGAAAGGAGGACAGCAGTGCTGGGAAGATAGCGGATGGATCCTTGTCCGAGGAGGAGATGGATCGGTCCTTCGCCCAGCTGCCCCTGAAGCCAGAATGAAGGTGGCCGGGAGCGAAGCTTCAACCGGGAGATCCCTGGAAGCAGAGAACGTCCTAGTGGGGATCATTCTAAGATCGAGGATGAGTAGGACGTGTCCTACGGGACGATGAAGCCTGCTGGTCCCGAGGACTAGCGGACCTGAAGAAGAGGATTTTGTTTTTCGACTTAGAACTTGTACTTATGCTTGCTTCAGAGCTCGTAATTCTTCTCACTGCTTAGCTGCGAGTAGCATCCGCTGTCTTGATTGATGCTGCTTTCGTCGAATGATAGTCCATCGATTTGGCGAGATGGAGATGCAAATACGGCAGTTACGTTCCTGTCCGTCACACGCAATGAGGATGAGGTGAGGACAAGGATGAGGATCAAAGTGATACCTCGTAGAATTTTCGGAAAAACCTAGACAATTACAAGCCTTGGACGAGGACACATTCCCTTCTTTGGCTGGTGTAACTTCGGGTAACAGGATCTTCAGATGAAGAAGAGGCGGACATGGTGAACGATGAACAGGACACGAAAACCGTTAGGCACGCAGCGACATGAATCGCGAGGTGAGTAACTGTAGAGGCGCCTGGCGGTGAGACATGGCAGCACTGCACAGACAGTGGGTGTAGTGCTGTAAGCGGGACCAAAGTGTTGGTTGAAGAGGTAGAGGTAATATTAGGATAGTTGTGCAGTTGTGTCCTCCTCCCCCATCCTTTTTTTTTTTTTTACGACGTGTGTATAATCGTAAAATTCAGGGGATTGCAATGTAGGGGGAGGCGACAAGCCATTAACTGATGAAGAAGGGGATGAGGACATAGTCATGGTAGATGTCCCTTGTCCATACCTAAGCATCCTAGGATGACGCCGTAGTGAAGGATAGGTCCCGATGAAAGAGGACGAAGGACCGAGTCTTCCGAAAAAAGGATGTGTGCTTCTCATGGAAGAGTTGATGCATCTGTGAGCAGATGCAAGAGTGGGAATGGTAGAAAGAATTTATTATAAAAATTGGCGAAGGAACAGAGTGGCTATAGAGAGGAGCGTCGAGACAACTTTGAGCCAAAGAGCTTGGTAACATAGGGCCGGCTGTCCGGGTGTCAAACGGAGGTATCCAGGTGGATAGGGAGCGGACGAAGAAGGTGGCGAAGCAGACATGAAGCGTGGAAAGGTTCAGGCATGTGTTGCAATTAACACATATAGCAGTGCTTAGAGGGATAAGGACCAGGTCGGATACCTACAAAAGGCATGGGACGTAGGAGGAACGAGTCCCAAACCAGCTGCTGGGCCTGTCAGGGTCACCATCCGAACCGATTGTTGTGTTAATATGTTGCTTCTAACTGTCTCATCCGCAGGTAGGACGGGAGAGGGTGGATAGACTATAGTAGTACCAAGATGCTGGTGTTCCTAAGGGGAGCATGCGTCCCCCCTTTTGTTTCCAGACCGAGGTCTAGTCGGGGCAAAGGAAGGACGATTCGAGGGACGTGATATTGGACGTAAGGCTCGTGTGAAGAACACACAAAACCAGCCAAGGCCAGATCAGGCTACAGCTGAATGACCCAAAGAGAAGAACAGAGGAACGTACCTGTTGAGGAGCAGTGTATAGCACAGCTGCATAGGATGCAGGTAGAAGAAGGACAAGCAAGTTGAAGCGTTTGTATGAGAAAGGAGGGCTGCACAGTAGGATGCGCAGATGGTGGCTGCGCGGAGGGATATCATATTCCTGTGGTTAAACAACAGCATTAAACGCTGGAGGAAAAGAATGGCGAAAGTCGACAGCAGGTGGTGAAGCAGTCCAATCCAAGAAGGCTGCGCAGAGGCAATGCGCAGTGATATGTAGGATAGTGAGGCCAGCTGGTCCTGAGGACCGGTGGTTCTGTGTGGAGAGGATGGATTGGTCCTCTGCCTGTCCGCTCCTAAAGACGGAGCAGAGCCGGAAGCGAGGCTTTAACTGGGGGGTCCGTAGTAGAAGAGTGTATCCTAGCAGAGGCCATCACGTGGATGAAAGCGCCAGCGGATGTGGGCAGTATAGGATGCGAGGACGGCTGGTCCTGAGGATCGTCGGAGTTCTTGTGTGAAGAGAACGCAATGGTCCTTTGCCTGTTTGTTCCTGAAGATGGAACAGAGGTAGCCAGGAGTGGAGCTACAACCGGGAGATCCGGGTCCTTGGCAGAAGGCATCCTAGGCGAGGCCATCCTTTGGCTGTAGGTGGACTGGATGCAATATGTAGGATGGAGAGGGCAGCAGGTCCTAAGAAACGGCGGATCGTGAAGAGGCGGATGTATCCTTGTCTGAGGAGAGGACGGATCGATCCTCCATCTACCTACCCCTAAAGTTGGAATAGAGGTGGCCGGGAGCGAAACTTCAACCGGGACATCCAGAAGATCCTTGGCAGTAGAGGGCATCCTGGCAGGAGCCATTCTTCGAACGAATTCGAGTACGATGCGTCCTATGGGATGATAATGCTGCGTCCTATAGGATGCGTCCTAAGGACCAGCGGATCCGAAGGAGAGGATGGAGTGGGGAGAGCTCAAAGCGGTCACGTAGTCATGGGCGCCCTAGGAGAAATGATGCCATCGGACGCCTGCGCCGAGTATATATAGCCAACCCATCCCTGCGCATGCGCAGCAGTACAAGCCCAGCTGGGAAGCCAACTTTCAAGCTTCTAGGGGAACAATAGCTCAAAAGGAGGGAATCGCTATAAAAACATATTTTCCACGGCATTGAATTTGCAGTAATCTTTTCCAACATGGATTAGGAAAGTTTAGCTTCCGTGACATCCATTCTAAAGTTAAAGGCGACTTAAACAGATTTTTTTACTTCCGAGATCACCATTCCTAAGTTGCTTGTAGAGATCATGGAGGATTCTCAGGGCGAGGAGAATTTTTCCAGCAACAAGGCCGGTATTCTGTCGTCTGCCAAGATGCTGTCATCGTCTTCTTAGAAAAATGACAGGCACAGTAGGGACAACTTTTTTTTCTAAACGAATGTCAACACTCTATTTCAATTTCACAGAGACAGATTTCTTCAATTCCTTCGATTCAACAAAAGAGGAAAGACTACGTTGGGCTTGTCTCTCCAAATATTCCAAGTATGTAGTATATATCGGATCGTTTTCCATTATCACGGAGATCGCACAATTCACACTATCAAAGTTGCATTCTCTGCACTTTCTACAGGAAGGTTAACAATCATTGTGCGCTTTACGATGCGAGCACTACGCATATTTTCCGGCAACGATTTTTTCCTTAAAACGGTCTTCCTTATTCATGGTTACGGCAATAGCGTCAAAGCGACTTAACACCACAAACTGACATGGTGCTAACTACACCGTTCCCGAAGCAATAAGAGGGTAAAATGGCGGCACTATCTAGTGGATTGTAGACAGTGCCCTTAGCGGGAAAATAACGAATTAAAATTAGAATTATGAATTATGGGACGAAAATTAAGTTAATTAAATTTGGCCACTAGAAAGCAAAAAATAAGCAACTTAAGCACTTAGTACTGAAGATCAGTACTTTGCAGATAGTAAGAAAACCATACTATATACCATCACCATTTACCAACTACCAAATTAGATACTGGAACCATCCGACTCCAACCCTCACACTATACTTTGTTCCGCATTATGTTTTCAGAAAACTGACTGTATGATGCCACGTTTTCTTTCACTACGAGTGCAAAAAATCCGTAAACATCCCATTCGTAAACTCAAACAGTAACTTTGTTGACTCTACAAGTGTGATATCCACATGTTTTGCACTCTTTACTGCAAGGAAACGAGTCGTCATCCAGCCAGTTTTCTGAAAACATAATGTAGAACAAACTACAGTTGTTATGACCAGTAATGAAAAACAAGCTTGATAATTACCAAACGAATACACACCATAATCTTTATCTGTATAAATTAAAAACCTTTGAACACCAAAATTTTATTTTGTATTTGACGAAGTTTCGGCAAATTTTATGTAATATTAAGACAAGAACCAGGCATGATTGCTGAACATTTACGTTTTGCCGGACCACTGGCGCATAGCTTCATCACACTCGTCCTTGCTTCGTCTCTTACGCACTCATATTACTTAAAACTTGTTATTAAGACAATTATGACTTTTATTTTGAAGAAGACAACAGTACATCAAACCTCATGCGATAGTTACCGTACCGTCGTATAGCCTTAACAAGCCCATTGCCAAACTTGTAGCCCTTTTGCTTCTTTCTGATTCGCATCAAAGCCATTAAATCAACCTTTGATGCCTAATTCGGCCTCAAGAAGAAGCACTCACCTTTTCTTGCTATCTATACCCTGAAAGAGACTATACAGTGTTACCTCTGAACAGGCTCTCGGGTTTACGACAGCTCTGTTGATGTAACTAAGGAATTTTACAGGGTGTCGGTGTCACATGACTCAGTTTTTCAAGCTCTTTAGAGAATGCACACCCATGCTTCGATCGCCGATATGGTGTGTACGACACTTTGTCCAAATGTCCTGGGAAGGCTTTCTCCCTTCGCCCTTCAACATTACTTGTGGAAGTTGTCAAGGAAGCCCGCTCTCACCATTCTTATTCTGGCTGGTGCTCGATGAGGCAGTTACTCCATTAGGACTTTGCCAACGTGGATAAATGGAAGAGCTGTGAATATATTCGTTTATGAATATAATATTGTTTTCCAGGCTCTTCTCGAAGAGCGTGTCAATTCTTTTTAAACAGACTTGTATACTTAACAACCAAGAATGGGCCAACGTTCAATGCCACCATACAAGACAATATTGTTTTCCAGGCTCTTTCTTGAAGAGCGTTACAATTCCCTTTACACAAACTTGTATACTTAACAGGCAAGAATTGGCTAACGTTCAATACCACCAGTCCACTGGAATGGCGTTTGGAAAAGGCGATAGGAAGGCCTCTTCCCCCTACAGATCAACAATGTGAAACTCGCCTGGAAACTTCTGTATGCTACCTGGTGGTCAAACTGTGTGAGGGTCTTTCAGACGACATACATATTACTATGGTTAGGCCTGAGTTTTGTAAAGCAGCAAATGTATTTTTGCACACGTTCAGCTTTGCTTCAGAAGAATGTAAACTGCAGTTCCTAAATCCCGAGCTGCTGGCCTTTAACATGTGACAACCTGTACGAGTTCAGAAAAACTACTCTCAAGGAGCCAACCGTTGACTATTGTGTATCATGGGGCAGTGAAGAGAGCCCAACGCTTCCATGCCACACACACAATCGCATAGCCTGCAGCGATGGTGCCATGCTTATCACTCGACCTCTTGGGCTTAAGCAAGCGTCCCTTTGGCAGTCGGTTTTGGCTTCTGATAATGTGTAGGTTGTTTCATGTAGAGGGGGACCAGAATGTTAGAGCATGGCTTTGAGGGTACGATTGCCCAAGGTCTGCTGATTTATGGCAGGTGGTTGACGACCAGAACCAAGTGAGACTTGTCGGCACTGAGACCCTGTACTCGTCAACAAAGGAATGGAGCCAACTTACCTGCCGGTGCTGGATTGACGTCTTCTCACGCTACGAGCAGGAGATAACTAAATGAAGGAGATAACTAAGTACATGAACTTCTAGCATTTACGCATTATTTTTATCAGCTAGTTTGTAGTATTTGTGAGAATATCATCAAGATTCAATTGCTAGAAAACACATACAGATTTCAAAAAAGTTGGATCTCTCTTGTTGTTTCTTCTCGTGTGTAATTATATTTTTTCAATAATTTAATAAAAAATGTATTGATTAAATTTCCAATCAGTAATACAGTCAACACATTAATGCTTGAAACAATTTAAACTGAACATTCACACTCAACAATCATTTCACGTTTTTAAGCTATCTATCTAGCAATACAATATTAGTTAACATAGGCTGAAATTATGGACTCGACCCATTCGTTTGAAACTTTCATAACACCATACCAGAACTAACCTTATCACCGTCAGAAGAGAACTTGCACATTTCACAGACCAACTCTTGGCCAGATTTAGTTCGCACAAACTCCACACAGACGTCACCATTACTCAAAATGCTGAGTGCTGCATTCTTAGTTCGCTGACGCGTTGGCCGCAGCCTAAGTGCACTGAGACGTGGAATAATATCACCTAACGATTGGTCTGCAGTACCCCTCCATCGGCTCACTTGCCTCGATTGTGCCACGTTATGGTTAGCCAGCCGATTTTGGGACTCGTGGCAGTTTCTTTCTGGTACCAATTGCACTGGCGCATCACACACTTTCCGACAACGACAAAGTTCTACATGCGAGCACATGTCAGAAGTGGTGCACTGCCAATGATGGCTGCATGCTGGATTGGGCCCAACGTTGCACCCAGGCTTCCGTGAGCCATCACACCAGCTCCGGTGATCCGTACCTTCTGTGTAACAGCACATGTTGGGTTGAGAAGACAACGGCGCAACTTTTGCATCAGGATAGTTACCATGGGCGAGTGTCTCTAGAGGTTTACAGCCAGACTGAGGTCTTGAGTCAACTAATATTTGACTACCAGAGCAAGTATGACATTTTCCACATCCTGCGAACCTGCCACTTCCACATCTCTCGTTGTTGCCAACGCAATGAGAGCAATTCTCACAGTTACATGCAGTTGCTGGTTGTGACGAACAAACACTACTTGGTTTCAATTTATGAGGCAAATATTCAAATTTCTCGGTAGCCTTAGTAACTTCAGGGATGTTTTCTTTGTTACAATGTATCTTTCGACTGTGAACTTTTTCTTTCACAATTCCCATACGTGACCCATCATGTTCAGATAATGGAATCTGATCATTGAACGAATATTGCCTGTCACTCAACGGAGAATGATCGGAGGATTTTGATGAATGTGAGACTATATGGCCACTATCTGGGCCATTATGTTGAGGAAAGGAGGGGAACGGGTTGCCCTTGTTTTTCAGCATTCCTCTCCCGCTGTATCTTCCATTAGCTCGATTCAATTCATCCACCCTAGTAAAAAAAGAACTACAATTCAAGTTGGGCACGAAAAAATGGACGGGTCAATACTGAAGTTAGTATAAATTATGACAGTAAGGAATGCTTACAAAATTAAACTATTGAGCATAAATGCATGGCAATTTTTTTTCTCCCTCTTAACATTAAAACTGTTATCATATTTACTGAAATTTCCAACACACATGTTGTTTTAATAGTTGTACTTGTGTTTTGAAGTGTGCTCAACGCTGCTTCTCCTAATTCATTTATAAAATCCAATTGCACACGTAGGTCTGACCTATCATGTCAGACAACAGGATAAAACCCAATAGATTTTGTTTAAGGCCAGCCAGATTTATAAATTTTTGACTAAGCATTGAAAAATTGTGTTAACATTTTAATTTACTTGATCTCGGTCTTTACTCAACACTACACAAATGAGGTTATCTTTTTATAGGCTATGTGCCCACCCCAAACAAAAAAAAATCCTGAGTCGAAAAGAACAGAACTTTCGAGAAAAAGACTTGCAAAGAGGTTTTATTTTATGTAGGGATCGACTGGGGCTCAGAAAACCGAGTCCGAGCGGAGTCCGAGTAATTATGAATACCTACCGAGTCGGGTCCGAGTAGTGAACCGGGTCGTAGATTTTCAATATTTTCTTTAAAGTTTAATGTACAGCTTTTTTTACTTTGGTTTCGTTCTTTTTTTTTTTTTGGGCTTTAAGTCATTTTCATTTCGCTTTCGTCCAGCTTTGTATTGCGCAGAACAATGAACGAAAGCAAAATAAAAGTGGACGAAAGCAAAAAAAAAGGACAAAACCAACGTAAAAAAGCTATCAAGTTTACCAGTAATTCTTTCTTCCTAATTTTTTAATTATAGACTTTACAATTTTAAATAAAGTGAAGTCAAAAATTAAAATGACCAGTAATTCTTTGTTCCAATTTTTTTTAGAAAAGTGAAATAAAAAATAAAATACATTTTGGTTACTTTGGTCTCCCAATAGGCCTAAGTTGGCTTTAAGAAAAGATAAAATGGAAATAATGAACAAGCATACTACGTGATTAATAATAATTTACATTAGGCCTACATAATTTAAAGTTGTGCTTAACATCGCAGGCGTTTGCATAGCTTCTCAACTTCGTGAAGCTTTGTTTTTGTTAAACTTATTTAGCGCAACTGACATCCAGAAATTGTATTTTTGCTTCACACTTGAAAAATCGTTTCAGTTCTTGTATTTGATTAACAAAAACGTCCAGTGCTGGTTCAGTGAATTTCAAAACGCATACAAAAATTAAAATAAGTTTTGGAATTTTAGAAAATCATTTAATGGTTGTGAGTGTTACCTATTATTCCACACGAAACATCCCGTTTGGCGCGATTTCAACGTGGCCGCCATGGTTCCATTCAGATTTCACGGACGTGTTTGTGCTTAGTTTGTCGTTGAAAATCACGAGAAACATGAAGTTTCACAATAATAAAAAAATAAAAGAGCAACCACAATGCAAAACTATTACGGAAAAGCAACCTACAAACCTTCACACTATCGCTGATCAGAGCTGATTAGTTGAGAACAACGTTAAGTAGCTTAACTAACGCTAACTTTCGGACGCGTTTTCTCAAAACGGAGATTTTCAATTTTAGTTCATTACCGCCCGTAATTAGAAAAAATCATTCTCTAAAACTATTACAGCCATTTATTTGATGTTTTCTGTGCACCTCCTCCATAAGGTAAAATGAAACTATGAAAATAAAAATAATCTTTTCAACAAATAATTATTACCAAGTTTGTACTCGATCGAATTATTATCGAGTCCGAGCCGGGTCAAAAATAGCATTACCTGGTACCGAGTTGGGTATTTACCCGAAATCGGTCGAACTCTAATTTTTTGTTATAAGCAGAGTTTGTATGCATTTTTTTTTTTAGATCGTTTCATGAAACCTATTAAAAAAATTACATAACCATCCTTCATAAATAATATCTTGGATTCTGGTAGGGAATATTATCTAGACAACAAATATGACAACTTTACAAACGGTATTTTGCCAGCTGAAAACTGTTTTTGTTGCCTAATAGGAACCTAACTGAAAATTTGTAACATTCTTCCCTGAAGTATGCTTCTCTCGCTGGAGTTTTAAAGCTGTAAAGAGTCGGCTCGCTGTGTAACCCATCTGCGCATGCGCGCGGACCCTCTATAAAATTATTTGAACGAGACGGCCCGCCATCTATTCCCTCTCGAAGTGTCAAGTGGTGGCTCAAGAGGGGAGGTAGGTTGGGTACAGGTATTGCATATTTCCTATTAGGCAACAGAAACAATTTTCAACCGACCAGACAAGAAGGCCGCCAAAATACTGTTTCTATTGCCGTACGGAAATATCCAATACCTGAAAATTTGTAGCATTTTAAGGAGACCTAGTCAATGCAGGTGGAGGGCACCCTTGAGAAGTACCCTAGGGTTACGAGCTGGTTTCCCCCAAAAAGCTTACACTTTGTACTTTATTGAAAACAGAAAGGAAAACAGGAGTACTGGATCTCTTTCGTAAAAAGCGGTGGCCCTGAAAAAGGCCGTTAGTTTAGAAGGGGTTTTGCTTCTGTTTCGGGACATCTGCTTCAGGACAACGATCTTGTGTGTGTCTGTTTTCAGTGCTTAAGGGGGCATGACATGTCCGGCTGTGACGATGGGTCCCAGACGATGTAATCCATTTTCTTGAGTTGTCATCTCCCGGAAGTAATGGCTTGTGAATACAGTTTGACTTCTCCAGGAAGCTGCTAGTACGATTTCATTGATGCCGAAGTTATGCCCAGGCGGTTGAAATCGCCCCGAGTTTGTGTGCCATGATCCTGATATTGTTGTCAGTACAGTCTACATTGAGATCTTCATAGGCACTGTATATGACTGATTTTATCCAAGTTGCAATCATGGCTGCGGAGGTGATGCCAAAGTCAACTCTGAAGGGGAGGAATAATTGGTTTGCGACCTTTGCGAAATTCATTGTTTTTTGTTCTTTTGATGTAGCAGCGTAGTGCACAGACTGGGCAAAGGAAGCGTTTTGGTTCATCTCTGATTATGTTTCAAAGTGCGGGGATGACGATTGGTTTGCACGGTCGTCGTGTTTTTGCACGAAAAGTAGCTCGTGGTTTTAAGTGAATTGCTGTGAAGTTCTCTTGGAAGAAGCAACAGGTGGGATCAACTGACAAGGCTTGGATTTCACTGCAACGAAGGCTTGATGACAGGTTAGAAAAACAGTCTTGCGTGTTAATAGGTTTAGTGAGCAGTTCTGTAGGGGGTCATAGAGAGCTTTCATTAGGGAATTCAGAACTATGGATAGGTCCCAATCTGGAAAAATTCGTTGTACGAATGGTCGTTCGATTTCGAAGGATTTAATTAATGAGGGTCGAGATGCGAAATCATCCAAAAGATGTGAGGATCCAGCAGCTTTGAAAACAGAATTCAGGGCTGATCTGAAAGACCAAGATCGTGGTGTCTTTTAGCCCTTCCTTGAACATGTTGTTTAAAAAGTTCAGAAGTCCTGGTAGAGTGGGATTGATCGGATTGATTTTACTTCCGTTATACCAAACCATCGCTTCCAGTAACTGTCATAGATTTTGTTTGAGTCACGGATTGCTTTGCTTGCGATCCTGGATGCTTCGTCCTCAAAAATCCCAGCCTCGTTGAGGAGTTGGATGATAGTAGCCACCCGTATAGGTGAAGGTTATTGCTGTTTTGGTGGAACAGGGTGCCTTTCCTTTGTGATAGTAGATGTGGAATTTCGGGTAAACTTCTTGGAAAATCTATGAGGCGTTTTAATAGTATGGGGCCCCTGGCCAATTTAGTGCTATCTTTGTAGAACCACTGGAAGGAGTTTGAACGGTGGAAAGAGGTAGGTGTGAAGGTTCTTCCAAGGGAAGGTCAGGGTGTCCACTGTCCAAGTTTTGTCGTCGGGGATTGGACTGATGAACTGGGGAAGTTTAGCATTCAGTCTCGTGGCAAATAGGTCGATCATGGGCTTGCCCCAGAGGCTGAAGAGAGATTCGCAGATGGATGTCTTTAGAGACTATTGCCCTGAAGGCGGCTTCTGGCGAGACAAGGAGTATGCTATAACATTGCGGTTTCCAAGTATGTGGAGCGGGAGGATGGTTGTTTGGAGTGAGATGCATAGTCGAAAAATTTGGGAAGTGACGTAATGGAGATGACGGGAGGAGTTCCACCTCTTTCCAGATATAGATGACGGCGGTTGTGTTGCCTGATTAAACTTGAACCGTTTTGCCTTGAATGAAGTTTTGAAAGTGGAGGAGTGCCTGTAGGATTGCTTTCATCTCGAGGCTGTTGATGTGGTTTATTTCTTGGCTTGTCCATGTCCCCGCTGCTTCCATCTGGTTTATGTGGGCACCCCATCCCTGTAATGATGCATCTGTTAGTAGGATCAGGTCGGGCTGTGGTGGTGGAGGGGTACTCCTTGAGATAGTATCTTGATGTCTGACCACCAGAGGAGTTTCTAATGGGAAGGTTTCGTCTGTGGGTGATGCAATGGAAGACATTGGATGAGTGTCTTCCAATGGTCGATCTGGAAATGATGAAAAGGTCTAGTCGTACATTTTCCATAGGGGACAAGACATGCCATGCAGTCCAAGGTCTCTATCACTGAGTTTAGGTCTGGTAATGTGTGAGATAGGTTTTGGCGAAAATTTCTCCAAATGGTTAAAGTTGCTTTCACTCTGTCCGGAGAAGGTGTGATGGTTGCAGATGAGAGACTGAATGAGGGTCCTAGGAAAACGATGGATTGGGCGGGTTGGTGGGGTGATTTCTTTATGTTGTTGCCAAAACCCAGGCTTGGTTAGGGATGTGGTGAATTTTTCGGTTTGACATACTAAGGATCACAACAAAAAGACTAAAATTGCAGAGCCTGCACCTGCTTAATTTTAGTTTTTATTGCCTAACCGAAAATATACATTACCTGTTTTTTATGGTGTCTCCCTCCTTTTGAGCTTTTATTCCCCTAGAAACTTGAAAGTTGGCTTCCCAGCTGGGCTTGTACTGCTGAGCATTCGCAGGGTTGGGCTGGCTATATATACTCGGCGCAGCCGTCCGATGGCATTATTTCTCCTCACCCAGAACCTAGACAATGGAGGGGAGGCCTGGGTGGGAGTTAAGGTAATGTATATTTTCGGTTAGGCAATAAAAACTAAAATTAAGCAGGTTTTAGGCTTTTTATAGCTGATGAAAATATACATTACCTGCTTTTTATAGCGGACTTTGTAACCCGGAGGAGGGCTAGGTTCGCTGTCCCCTCGCGTACAAGCCGGCATCCCTGGGAACTAGTCCCTGGCGAAGACAACCCTGAGTCTTGAACCAATTTCACTAATAACCGAAACAATACCAGGGCTGAGGAGCAATCCGCAGTTTCGGAAGATAACATCTTAAGTGAGGTTAGGCAGTGCGGTAATATATCGTTATCTAGTAAAGGTTAAAGAAGCAGAAGGCGGCACCGCAGCAGGGGTCTTAACACCTTGGGGTACAAGATAGGAAATCAGAAATAAATACCGAAAACGCCTACCTTGCTGGGAAGATGGTGCTTCCATGTGAGACGGACAGGCGGATGGTGTTGCAGTTGGTAATGTCGTCCGCAGGATGGGAACTGAAGGCACAAGAGGCGTGAATCAGGAATCATTGTGGATAGTGTTCGTGGGTATCGGAGGTATGATGAAGTGGACTGTAGCGGATGCAAGAAGCGGACGGTGTCCGTAAAGCGGATCATGGTAATCACAGAAGGTAAATTACACTTATTGAAGACGGAGCAAAATTAAGACGTTATAATAATACCGAGGATGGGGAAGCGAAGGCTGGTGAAAACCAAGTACTTCAGAGAGAGGAGGCAATTCTTCTCTTCTCTTCTTTTTTTTTTTAAAGACATAATCTTGAGTAGAAAGGCGAGAATCGTGTTTGCACCGTCCCATGCGGGACGCGGATGAAGCGGGACCCTCACCGAAGTGTCCGAAATGGTTAGAAGTTTTGAAGAGACACTTGGATACAGTTTTTAAGGAAGGACACGAAATCCTAAAGCAACACCTGAAGCTTTGCCTCGGCACAGGGAGCACGGCGTCACGTCCGTGAAGGATGATGAAGTTCCGGTGATACCGTGGTACACAGGGACAAAGTTCGGAGCGTTATCGTATTGCCATACTGAACACAGACTGATTTTTTGGAATTGATTTGTAGCAATCGCATCCTTCCAAAGTGAAACAGGAGAGGTGGAGGCCGTCGGTGGAGGATCGTCATCCGGTGTGTGATAACCACAAGTTGTGGACGAGGGATCTCGAAGTGGAGATGGCAATGGAGAGGGAGCCTCTTTGTGAAGTTTGGCTGCAGATGGTGAAGAGGACATGATGGCGGCTGAGTTGTAGTTGAGGACGGAGCAAGCCGAAGGCGGCGAGTGCGGGAACAAGCACAGTAATAGGCCCTCCAAGGAGGGGAAGCAGGAATCGGAGAACCCCAAGCGTTACGTGCGCGAAGCAAAGCATAATTTTTGCGAAGGGAATGGTAACGCTGGTTGATGAGCTCAAAATCATTAGAGTAGGCCTCGCTCGCAGCACGGAGAAGATCGTTTTCCGATTGTAGGGCCACTGCGGACGCAGCGGTCTCTTGTAGTGCTGATGTGGCGGATTGAGCGGATCGAAGAGTATTTTAAGCTCCGTTACGAAACCATCTAGGTATTCTAAAAGGAATTTTAGGTCAAAGTCAAGGTGTTCTTGCCCCCCTGGCATTGTAGGGAACGGAGTTGGTCGTGAAGGGGACGGCAATGGAACGGAGTTAAGGTAATGTTTCACTGGAGAGAACGTTTGAAAAGTCTTGAGGGGAAATGTGGATGGAACACGAATTGGAGAGGATAAGGATGTCACTGATCGTTGTATCATGGAAGATGTCTTCAGTTTTGGAGTCGAGGATGGTGTCCTAGTGGGAACAAGACGTTGGTGTGCAACTTTGATTTTGACTGATGTCTTGACTGCCGATGTTCCTGGTATTGCGGGAATTGCTTCGGTATCCGGAAGAGCAGGTTTTTTTACAGGATGAATGGTAGGCAGCGGACGTGGCGCAGGACGTTTGGTGACTTTCTTCGGTAGCGAAGGATTGGTATAACTAGGAGCTTGGATTTGTGATTGGGAAAGGGCACGTAGTTCTTCTCGTTCCTGTCTGCACGTTGCATTTGTTGCCGGGATTGAAGCTGCTTCTTTCGAATGAGTGTCCATCGGCTCGGCGAAATGGAAATACAGATACGGCAGTTGCAATCAAGTCAGTCACACTGTCTGTGCCGCTGCCAGCAAGGATGCGGATCGAAATGGAACGTAGTGGAGTTCTCGGAAAAACCCAAGCAATTGGATGCCTTGGGACTAGGCACGTTAGCTACCTTCGTGATCGGTGTTACTTCAGCATTAGGCAGAGGGACTTCGGAGAAAGAGGAGTCGGACATGTTGAACGACGAGCAGGACACAGAAAAAAACCGTTTTATGCGCAACGTTTTGAATAACGAGACGGAATACTGTAGTGGCGTCTGGTGGTGCAACGTGGTATCACTGCATGACCCGTGGATGCGGCGGTGTAGTGTGGATTGGAGTGTAGATAGGATGGAGGATGATGTAGGGGACGTGATACTACCGCGTCCCTTTCGACCCTCTCCCCTCCCCCCCACCTTTTTTTTTTTACATCGTTTAAAAGTAGGAACGATTTGTAGATTGCAGGGAAAGGTGGTAAACTGTCAGTTGGTGAAGAAGGAGGATAAGGACATAAGCCTGTTAGACGTGCTTCATACTTGAAGTTCGGATGAGAAAGAGTGGAGGATTGATCCTTATTATAAGGGAGCAGAAGACGATGGTTGAGGCGGACGACCCATGGAAAGCTGTTGTAGCCATAAAAAGATGCCGGTAGTTTGGAGAGACTGAGAAAGGAACAGATTGGCCTGAGTAAAGAACTAAGGCCAAGCTGGAGAACATCATTGCGAGAGTGATCGTGTTAGAATGAAGTCGGACAAGGAGGGATGAAGCGTGTTAGAGATGGGACAACATGTAGCGCATAGAAGGATAAGGACCAACATGTAGTGGGAAAACCCACAAAATCAATGAAATGTTGCGTCCTGGTCCGTAGGCGGACTGAGTATGCCCTCATTTGTTGTCTATCCATTGTATATTATTATTATTATTATGATGATTTGGTTTTTTTATTTTTTTTATTGAGAACAAAAGACAGGAACGGAGCAAACTATGCATCCACCCATGAGTTGAAGGATTACGGCATGTTGGTGTTGGTTTCGTCTGGAGGATGTTGACTGCAGGGAGGAGTAATGACGGACGTGCAGGAGATAATGCGGGAGTGAGTAAGGGTGATGGTACAGGACGAACCGAGGGATGCGCGTCTTAGGCGTTCCGTTGGTGTTTATGGCAAGTCAGTAATTCCCAGGACTGAAATTTTGTGAGAACGAAGAACGGGAGGAGACTTTGAGAGGGACAAAAAGTCCGGAGACTGTCGTCCTAAGACAGTGTAATGGATATCAAAGTTAAGCGAGGACGGTGATTCATCACAAAACAGATCCACGAGGACAGGCGAAGGAGGAGGAACAGGGTTGCGTCCCAACGTATCGTCGTGAGAGGACGAACATGTAGATGAAGTGACGGAAATGCAAAAAAGTCGCCGGAAAGTCGGGACTGGAACTGGCAAGCGGACGGAGTGTGACGGTTGAAAGGTGGGCGAAAGCTTGTCCGAGGAGCTGAGAGGAACAATAGTAGCCGGTGAAGGTAAAGATGGGAACGGACGGGATGCATGCGTCCGTGAACCTCAGGACCACTAGGTGAGAAGGATGGTTGACTGGAGGAGGGTGCTTGCGAAATGTAAGGGATGCGTCCCATGACAGATCAACCCCTACGAAAAGCACCCCTGGTTGCTTCCGATGGAAAGTAGTACACCAGTGCTGGTAAGATAGCGGACGGCGGATTGAGTGGCTGTCGGACCGTTGAGGACCGCTGGCTACGAGCGCGTCCTGACCGACGATGTGGCACCTTTGAAGGCGGATGAATCCTTGTCCTAGGAGAGGATGGATTGGCCCTCTGTCCGGCTGTTCCAAGAGCTGGGAACAGGGTGGCTGGGAGCGGAGCTTCACCCGGGAGATCTTTGGAAGAAGGCATGCTCGAAGAAGTCATCCTGAGGATGGAGGATGAGTAGGACGCATCCGATGGGAGGACGAGGCTTGCTGATCCTAAGGACCAGCGGACATGAAGAAGAGGATGAAGTAACTCAAGGCGGTCACGTCGACGCGAGTGCCCTAGGAGAATGTTGCCATCGGACGGCTGCGCCGAGTATATATAGCCAGCCCAACCTCATGCGCAGTGGTACAAGGCCGGCTGGGAAGCCAAATTCCAAGTTTCTAAGGGAATAAAAGCTCAAAAGAAGGGAAACGCTATAAAAAAAGGTAGTGTACATTTCATCGGCTATAAAAACCTACTTTACCACCTTCAAAGAACACAAAATGGTTCAAAATGGTTCAAAAGGTGGTAAAGTGTGGTTTTGTTGTGATGGTTAGTATGCCTTTCAAGTACCACTGTGACTACAGGCTGCCGGTGTTTTCGATTCTCGGTTTGAGATGAGTTGAGTGACTGATTCGTGGGTGGAGCCAATTGTCCAAGCAGGCACTCAAGGGAATTTGGTTTTGGTGTAGGTGGGCTAAAACCAGTTTTAGAACAGTTGTGAAAATTCTTGGAGCAGCATTTAGGCCGAAAGGTAGGCAGATAAATTCGTAGACGATCCCGTTGTACATGAAACGGAACGGGTGATGAACTGACTGATGAAGGGGAACATGGTGAGAGGCGTCTTCTAGATCGAGAGAGATGGTCCAGTCGCCTTCGTTTCGATTTTGTCGGATGGCTTCGAAAGTTTCCATCTTTTCCATGAACTTGTTTGTGGTTTTAGGTTGAAAATAAGTCTTTCGCTGTCAGTTTTCTTGGGAGGAAGAAAAATGGAATCTAGAACCCGGGTTGGTTCACTTTCAGATTTTTTTGGACAGGGCCTTTTTGGAGGAGTTCTTGAATCTCATTGTCAGTTGAGGATTTGTTTTTGATGCGAATTGCCATGGGGGAGGTGCTACTAACTTTGGCATGGATAGGAAGTAGGGATGAAAACCGTAGGTTATGATGGAGAGTACAAATTAGTCTGTAGTGATGCTTTCCCAGGCACGGCGGAAGTGGTGGAGTCGGCCGCCTACGGGAATGGACGGTCGAGATATTATGTCATTGCCCGTGGTGAGATTTGCTGTGTGAGGCTGAAGATGAGTAGTGGCTGCGGCGGTCATGTGTGGAGCTTCTGTTGTTGCTTTTCCCCCTGCCTCTGTTGTAGGGTTTGCTTCGAAAAGACCGGTTGTCTAAAGGTTTGTTTGGTGGTCTTGGGTCTTCGAAATGGCATGGATTTGAGGAGGTCATTGTGGAGGGAGAATCCTTATAATCTGACTTTCTGGTGCTGGATTGAAAAGGTTTTTAATTTTTGTAAAAGGGCTTGTTGTCTTTTGGCTTGCGTGAGGAATCCAAGTGAGGAGCAAGTTTAGGGATTAATCCACCCAAGGAAAAGTTTATCGGTTTCATGGAGGGGATGATTCCTTAAAATGTGACGAGTGGAGTCATTGATGTTCGTTGAAGTGTTCAGAGCTGCGTCTCTAAGATGGAGAGTTGAGTTGAAGAGTGCCTTTGTTGACCAATTCATTAAGTGGTAGACTGCGAAGGATGCTTTCTTAGAGTTGTTATACGATCCCGTTCAGTCTTGTGGCTTCAGTTCGACTTGATTCAGTTGAGAGTTTTTCACACAAGGCGTTGATGGCTGTGTAGATGACATCCGCTGTGTAGATGGCACGGAGGCTGAGACGGATGATCTTGTCAATGTTCTTCAAGCCTGCGGAAGGTATGTCGATTTGTTTTGGGATGTGGAGGGCTATTTCGAAATCCATCTTCGCTTTAGAAGTTAAAAATTCGGACTCAGGGTAGGTTTTGAAGTGGCGGGGGTTAGCTGACCCGTCGCCATGAGGGCGGAAGAACCAGTTTTCACGACCAGGTTTGGGTGGAGGCGAGTCTTTGTCCAATTCTAACGGTTCCTCTTTTCCAAGAAAGGTGTCGCCATTGCAAAGAAGTGTTGCGAGAAGTATTGTGGATTGGCCAAGCATAGGTCAAGGTTTTTGAGTTATGTCCCGTTGACAGTATCCGAAACCAGTGGTGAGACCTTGATTCTTTGTTGGAGTAGTGGCTGTTGGCAAGGGCTGGTAGCGAAAACTGTCCGGAATTGTTTTTTCTACCTTGCGAAGACGTTTCCAAAGAGGAATCGAAGTGTTGTCATCTTCGTCAGCAGAATCATTAAAGTGGGCATGGAGCGATTTGTCCGCAGAAGTGAAGTTATGGAATAGAGCAAAGTGAGGAATTGTTTAAAACTGATGCGGAATCAAGATAGGTATCAGAAGCAAAGGAGCGATCCGGACTGTGATGGCGTCGCTTCTTCGGAGGGGCGGATGGTTGAACTAAGCCAGCGTCGCAGACCGTGATTTTAGTGTCAGATGAGGGATAGAAAGTTACAGTCCAAGAGGATTTTTCTGATGATTGATACCATTTCCGATATGAAGAAGAAGAGTTAGTTATCCAATCTTGAGTATAAGAATGGCTGTGCGATGATGAAGGAGGTTTGTTTGGACGAGGTGCCTTTGATTTGTACTTGAAATCAAGAATCGCACGATCCAATAGTGCGTGTACTTGAGAGGAGGATAGGGGCTAATCTTTGAGCGAAGGACAGTCCGAAATTTTAGATGAACGTGAAGAGAGGTCAAGAGGAAGTTCGGACGTGGATCAATGGACTTCGAAGAAGATGACTTATGATTATGTTTCATCTTCTTGGGCTTCTTCGGTGATGCCGAAGGAGAAACATGAAGTGAAGGAATAGGTGATGGTGTGTGCAACGGACTGACAACAATATTTGGATCAACAGGCAGAGGGCTTCTAGGAGATGGGGTGGCCATCTTGGGCGAAGGATCCTTCATTGCTTCTCTGGAACGGGCCATGGTGCAGCCCGTTTGAGTGTGCGCTGGCTGTCCAGGATCTTGAAATCAGGACTGAAATGGAAAAAACGTTGGATTGCTTGTCGGAGAGAATCGAAGGAGTAGACGTTTCGACTGACGCTGGAGGGAAAAGATGGCAGGCCGTCTTGCCTGGATGCTTTTATAGAAGGTCCGCGTGCAAGCACAGACGGGTTACGTAGCTGGCCGGCTCTTCAGAGCTTTAAAACTCCAACAAGAGAAGCATACTTCAGAGAAGAATGCTACAAATTTTCAGGTATTGAATATTTCCGAAAGGCAATAGAAATGAAATTTTTTCCCAAATTTCCCATTATTTTAAAGCACATCTCACTTACTGACGAGAATGGCAATGTAATATTTTCATGCGTAAGTACCATTCTTGAGTTGTAACTGCTATTTTTGCTGAGACGTTTCTTTTTATTTTTTACCCCAAAATTAGTGTGGCGAAGCATGAACACCAACTTTTTTTGATAGCCTTACAGAAATAAATTTACTCACAAAACCATACAACTGAACTTTTATATTTTACCCCTTTAGTAATAATTAAAACTGGTAAAGCCAAACTTGCCTACATTCTACCCAAGATTTAAAAAAAAATCATCATTATGCCAACTGACGAATATACACTTAAAATTATTCATTCCACTAATTCCGTTCATGAGTGAATAGTTTTGAGTTTGAAAATGAGTTTCACAGTAGCGTTGATAACGATGTTTTCCGTGACGTAACAAAAATAATTTTAATGTATCTTTTTTAAACTCTACTTTGTAAAATAAGGTAGATGCAGCTTAAATTTTCATAAATATGATATCAGATACAAAGGTTCTCTGTGAGAACTACAGTATTTACCGAGATTTTAACCGGACTGGCGGTGAAGGTGGTGGACCTTGCTTATCAGCAGACATAAACTGTTCTCCAGTTCCAGATGTATGTTCCTTCTAAAATTCAAAAGACAATTTTAAAAGCCAAAAATTAATACAAAAGTAAGAAAAACAAAATAGGTTTTTTACCAGTGAAGACAACACAGGTAAGTTTCTATGTTGTGCCATAAGAGGTCTGGTGTGAACATTTCGAGAAGAACCGGTTACGGAATTTGTCCCCGTAGTCATGGTATCCATGCCACTATCTTCCGAAGTCTGTGTCACCCACACCTATTGGAATATTTTGCATACTATATTACAGATTTATGCAAAAAACACGGGCATGCAAAACCTATACATACAGAAGATCGGTAAGTGGCATTGAATATTTGTTGAAAACGATACAGTTAGACGAGTCTGTGGCTTTGAATAAATGGTTCAATGGTTAAGACCACTGGTTCAAGTCGCTATCATTTTCATACTGGGAAGAGATGTGCATGAGCGTTCTGGTGCACATGATCTGTTGGACAACAATACCTGAAGCGAATGGCATTGGAAGCGACCTTGTCTACGTTTTGTACGCTTAGATTTCAAAGTAAAGGATATTTACCGTTCCAATTACCTTGCAAATTTTCGGCAGTCAGGTTTTTCTGGAGTTGGAGGGGCTCAGAACGACTTGTCTTCATCAGGCTAACACATCACCGCTTACTTCGTTGTGATCGTTCGTCAGCTTTCGTGCATCGAAAAGCGACCTCTAAAAAATCATTTTTATTTCCTATCAAATCCCCCACTTGCGTTCTTGGCTTCAAAGAATCGAGTGGAGGCCATCGTCTACCTATGACGATGGCCTCCACTCGGTAGCTTAAAAATTTTCAAAAATCGTCGGTATCACCGATTGTGCGACAGCTCCAATTTTAGCACATTCAACGGGAATCTTTCTCAGCTCCTTATGCAGTGACTCATTGTGGTTTCTTTGGGGTAACATCATGCCAAGACTATTGAACCGAATTTTATGAAATTTTGTATGCAGACCAAGTATAATTCTGAGAGTGTATTTTTTTCATATCAAAAATCGGTTATATTTTCGCTATATTTTGAGTATATTAAGGAAAAAACAATTGGAAATTGTTAGAAACTAATAGTTAGAAATCATTTTTGGTGTGCTTTACTTGTACTAGTATGGATTTCACATTGAATAATGAGTTGTACAAACAAACAAAGACTGCATCGGTTTTGAGGATCATTAATTCAGGTTCACGAGAAACATGCAGCCGCATTATAAATCACTGAAAAATTATTTTGCAGTAGGGAATACAAATGAAAAGGGAGGAAGAGGAACGAAAAGGGGAAAGAAAACAATAAGAGATAGTGAGGAGAAGGGGGAAAGAGGGAACGGAGAGGAGGGAGGATCAACAATGTAGGTGACTCTCTCTATGAATGGTGGACACTCGTCCTTTAACTTTTAGTTTTTCTTTACCCCTGCACTTTCGCCTTATATTTTCCACAATTTGAAAGATTTCGGTCGCATTGGGATTTACCCTCAACATGACAAAATATGCTTGTAGTTGCCTACAGTTAACAGACACATGTCTGCTAGTAAGGCCGCCTCTTTTTCATCAATAATCAATCTTTTAACAATTGGATATCTATAATCGGATGATCTACCATTATTTGGCGGCGACACACTAGCGTGAGTCTAGACTAGGGAGTTAATTACGATACGCTCGGAAAAATGAAACAAACCGCATGTCTCTATCTCTAACATATCCTAAGTTGTTGATACTTAATTAACAGTTGCCAATACCAGTATGCAAATAACAACGATTGATCCAATCCAGTATTGCCATTGGCGCAGTATTATTCAAAAAAAATAGCTCAGTCTATTTTAAAGTTGAAAGAGGAAACAATTCAAATACAAGTAATAGTTTGTGTCCTGGTTACGATAAATGGACCGGTGGAGAAGTAACAGAAACAGGATTCAAAAACCATCACACATTGAACAGTACACGAACAAGAAGCATCCTTCTTTTACCTTATTGTCAGAATTCTGCACTGATGACCTAACTTGGATTTTTTTCATCATAAATGGGTGTTGCAAAATATCTGAAATAAAGTGAAATTTACTTAAATCCAGTATTTTAAGCCAAACATTCAATTTCTATAAAGTAAATTCGAAATAAGCCATCAGCAAAACTCATGTAGTACAGTAAGCCACCTTTATGCACTTACGTTTCATTCAGTGATGTGACCCAGAATCGAACCAGCAAACCAGTCCATCAGCAGATCTCAACCATACCGCCTTAACCGACATGGCCACTTACCCACTGAAGTGGCCATGCCATTTAAGGCAGTATGGCAGGGATCTGTTCACCGATTCAAATCCGGGTCACATCACTTGAATGAAACGTAAGTGCGTAAAGGTTGCTTACTGTGAGTTATTACTAGTGTATGGTTTTCACTGATGGCATATTACGATTTAGCTTTATATTATTTACAGCCATTTATGACTAATTATTTCTGCAATTTCTAAAATTAGGTCTCAGATTTACCTGTAAGCTTTATTCTTTCCTTAGGGTTTTTCCTCAAAAGGTTGTATATAAGATCTTTGGCTTCTTCAGATAGGTTATACGGCATATGAAAGTTTGCCAAAATTACACGATCCAATGTATTTTTCACACCATTAGTGTCAAAGGGTGGCTTTCCTACGAGGAACGTGTAGAACATGCAACCTAAACTCCATACATCAGCCTCCAATCCGTGGGACGTTCGAGATGCCACTTCTCTAGTAGGAAAAAAATAGGCAATCGTATAATCATTATTTTTGTTTTTCAAATATGCCTTTGGAACTAATGCACCTTAGTGTTGGGCGGTACCAGACATTTTTCAGACAGTGCCGGTACCAAGTTTAGCACCCCGGTACTCGGTTTTCTGCGGTACTTATGAATGAGGCGGTTTTGGTATATCAGTGTTGTGGTGTCAACACCCAATTTTTAAATAATACTCCCACATTTAAGCTAAATGCGTGTTTCACCACATATTTGATAAAAAAAAACCATTTCTAAAATTTGTAGTTTTAAAATACGTTATCCACGTACAAATGCAAATATAAACAAATTCTGGTTGTAGCATCAAAGTTATGCAAATTTGGCAGTATTTTTATGCATTTAGAATTCCAATTTTACCATTGTTGATCCTTAACTGATTGGTGCAATGCTTTGAACCCTACAACACAACGACTAAATGCACTATTGTTACAATTTGGACACCACCCGTACTTTAACAATGCACGGTATTTGGTACCACAGGGCTCGAAATGTCCAGAAAAAAGTGTGTAGCATAATTGCGATGCAAAATAAAAATATGCATAGCAATCGCAAAATAATGGTTAGCAGTTTTTGTGAAGCATAATTATTTTTGTTGGCAGGCAAAAGGATCTTTCATATTAACTGATGGTTCAACTAGAACAAGAGAATGTGATTGTGTGATGTATAAATTGCATAATTTTTTTAATACATAAATATTCTGATGCTTTACGTTACGATTGTGTATCGTTCTATTTCATTCTTTACACAACCAGTATAAAAATAACTTCTGTAGGGATTGGAATTTTACGGAACACAATGAATGTTCTATTGTAAATCTGCTAGGCATACTGCGAAAGGATTTTTTAACATAGTTATAAGGTTCTTTCGCCATGATGTTGCGTCGCTAAACTGCTACGCAAATTTCAATTTTGTATCGCTAATGTCTAAAGTTGTGGTGCAAACTGCGATGCGATACCGCTCATTTCGAGCCCTGTACCATTGCAATTTTGGTACCGCGGTACACCGCGAGAACCGGTTTACCACCCAACACTAATGCACCTACAGAAATGTTTCGAGTATCATGGCTGTGCTGATCAGTCTCAGCAGCAGTTTCATCAGTTTAAGTTATTTATGAAAAATCAAAAAGATTCGCGAAAAATGGAATTTAAACAGACCACAGTTTTACTTCGAATGTCTTTCTCACTCAACTCTATTACGAAGTTAATTATTATGCTATGAAATTTCTATCAATTTTACACATTAAACTGGTAAGGGAATTTTCGCCTGGTCACTATAAGTACAGTACTTTTTGTTTTCAGCCTACACCTGGCGCATGGGTCTTGCGGAACACAAGTTTTGAGTCTGCATTCGTTTGAACTGGAATGGGCCAGAAGGTCCTCCATCTCTCAGTGAGGCTGGTCAGTTCTCTAGTATAGTTATTTTCGCAATGTATCGATGACTACTAGATAACTACAATCAAAACATATCCCAAATAACTGACAACGAGCTTCACGGGAGATGGAGGAGCTTCTGGCCCATTTCAGTTTAAACGGACACAGCGAGGGAGCCATTGTCAACACAACATCACAGTTGACTCAAGCAGTGCGTAATTCAAAATGAAAGACTCAAGACTTGTGTTCTGTAAGACCCGTGAACCTGATAAAGGCTGAAGACAAAAAGCAGCCTACTGTACTTATTGTGATGAGCCGAAAATAAAAATTCTACCAGGGTAAGATACTTGGTACACCTGGAAGGCCAGCACCGCATATAGTTTGGCTAACAATTCCTTAACAATGATATATAACACAGCCTCTCAAGTAACCATCGACCATGAGCCATGCGTCCATCCAGCTAAGCACCCCAACCAATGTCTGATGCATCGATGGATAAAACAACCGTAGCCGCCGGAAGCAGTCACGACTTTCTGACCGACTCCTGTTAAAACACTGTAGTCCACCAACTAAGATCGCGACACGAGCCTGCCGAAACCTCATGAGTCCGGCTCTAGACCACGACAGCAAGTCCCCTGGCAAAAAACCAAATGTGTAACCGAGCAAACGACACTCTCCGCCAAACCCGCCAGGTATTGCACAGCCTTAACCGTAACGTCGGTCTGAGCACTCACTTTGCCAACCATCTGCAACATACCCGGCTGCTTATGCACCGAAAGGATCAAATCCACAGCTGCCGAATCAATCACAATCCCCAGGAAAAGCAACCTGTGTGTAGGTCAGCATGTTTTTCTCAAGCTAGGGGAAAACCTCAGGTATTGTAACGTCCCCAGTGTCCTTGCACATTCAACTCTACCTTCCGAGCCGACCGGCCCAAAATCATCCAGGTAATTGAACACAAGCATCCCACGTAAGCGTAGATACTGGCACACAATTGTAATAAACACCATAAAAATAAGTGGGACAGATGCCAAGCCGAATGGCATGATCTTGAAACAGAATAACGACCCCTGCCAAGAGAACAAAAGCTTGCAGGTGCCTTCAGCAATAGGCACCGCATAATATGCACACGACAGATCTATTTTAGCAATCTACCAACCTCGTTTCAAATTACACTTCCACGCAAAATGTGTCCAACTGACAACTGCGTACGTACACAGTCATTTAACGCTTTTGGTTATTTAAGCGGAATGAACCAAACCGTTTTCGAGACCAGGAAAATCGAAAACATAAAACCAACCAAGCCAGTCGGTACAACTAATGACACCTGTGGCACCATCTCACACAACTTCAGCATTAATTTGGTGTCATCGGACACTGTGGGTGTGGTGGCTCACACCTGCTACAACGTGGAATCAGGCCACAAACATACATCCACACCCCGGAGCATAGTTAAAACAAGGTGCAACGCCCCAACAACCTCCTGTCCAACCCAGCCAGCAGCCTGCCAGCTATCCGTTTCTATAACGGGTAGTCTCAACATCTTACGCCTCACTGTCTAACCACTTCTCATTTTGGGTTTCATAATAAAATTCCCTTACGTTCGCCCATAGTTATTACTAGCCTTCGCAAGGCCTCCAACTGCAACCAAAATGGATCATCCATGCTAAGCAACCCAACACCAGTCAAAACGTGACATTTCCAATGCGCCTTGACTAACATACAAAGCGAGACCACGCCATACCACAACAACTTGTCACCATCACCCTGCCAGTTCGGCACCTTCCCCAACACACTTAAATTCTTCCAAATAATCCACGATATTGCTATCTGATCCAAAACAATGGTTATAGGACAGGCTTACCAGTGAACCAGTGAGCCTTACCAGTAGTAGAGACTTCAGTGAAGTTTACACGAGCTAAGTTTGAATACAACCTAATCTCAAACACTAACTTCATAGTCACGCACACCCTTAGCTTAATACATAGCTACAGTTGTAATTTGTGAAACATTGATTTGAAGTGCCTTTCCTTCTTGCCCTTAACTGCCACAAACTGAGGTGTCAGTGTGCTTAAAGGGGTCAGTGTTAGGATGTTAACATGGAATAATTCACAACGCGGGTTGGAATAAAAGCTCCGTGCCATGCACACAGCTTTCATCTCAGTCAGCATGTTCATGAATGCTCGCCTGTATATGTCGTAGTTCTAACGACTATGCACGGTAATCGAACTTGCCATGTATGCTCATCGCCACATTTTAAAGTGGATTTATAAAAAAAGGACTTAATAAAGGGAAGTGAATAAAGCATAAGTGACTGTACTTCATGTGAAGTATCCAGTAAAAATGAGTATTCTCCCAGAGAACTTGTTCTCGCCAGGAGAATCTAAGTTCTCTGAGTGGAATCTGACGAATGGGATACCTTCCTTTGACTGCGGCACGTTTTATCTTACTAATTTGCATCAAATTTTACTCTAATTTATGCAATCTTACGTCACTTCCGGTCGCGTCCACGCTATCCTCCTTCCCTAATACCTCACTGTCGTTTTTTGCGGCTGGCTGGTACTGCCAGCGCCAGGGAGGCGGGCGGGAAATTAGCTGTAACACAGTTTCATCAGATTCCACTCAGAGAACTTAGATTCTCCTGGCGAGAACAATTTCTCTGGGAGAATCTTCATTTCTCTTTTGCAGGATCCTCCTCAAAGTGTTACAGAATGGGATAGATTAAGAAGACGTGGCGCTGCCAGACTTACGTGTAATTAATCTGGTTCCTCTCCTGCAGCCTCTGGAGTAGAGCACCCGCTAGGCTTGGCAGCACCTCCCTGTTGTAATAAGTGGCGAACCCTGAAGTCGAGGCCCAATTCACTATCTCCATGATCTGCGCCGCAGGCCCTTGCCGACGATGCCACCGCAACTTGCACCGAATGCCCCTTAAATTGTTTAGTCTCTATCCCAGAAGCGTGGAGCACAGCACAAATCCACCTTGCCACCTTAGGCGTTCCAATAGGCTTGTGTTGTTTTACAAACGACAGGAGGATTTGAGCAGGCCTGGTACCCAAGGCCAGCGCTTGTTGGTCCCTCGTTAGCGCTGTGCGCCGTATGTAAGAAGCCACATACCGTATTGCGTCTAGAGACTTGTCAGCGTTGCGCTTTATGCGGAGCACTAAAAAGGGCGCCCCACTCCCGGATATATTGGCCTCGTCCGCCCCAAAACCACACCATTCTAGACTTAAGTTCGGCAGTTCGTTAGCCCTGTTACCAGCGCAAATCGCCAGCAACATCACCACTTTATACGTCAGCTGTCTGAGGGTTAGGTCCTTAGGTGTAGGACTGTGCGAAAATCGAAACTTTCGATTCGATTTCGATTTTATTATGCTGTCGAAATCGAATCGAAGCCGTCAGAATGAAAATCGATTATTTTCGATTTTATGAAAAATTTTAAGTAAATACACTGAATAAAGTTTAACAAAAAATTTGAATCAAGTAAAGCATTAACTTTAGTAAAAAATGTGTGATGACTTCGTTTTATATGGCAACTGTGCATGGTACCATATTAATCATTGCTAAAATAGTGTAGTCATTGCCTTACAACATGCCAGTGTAAGTTTAGCAATCAACTAAGAGGCAATAATTTGCCAAACTTGCACAATATATGAAGTTAATTTGACTAAATAAAATCTAAGGATGGTGCTACTCAAAAGGGGGAGTGTGGGAAGGTGGACGCTTGCTTTTAACTTTGTGTTAAAACCAAATGTAGTTTTGCGCATTAAATGAAGACATAATTCAAAGTTCAATGTATTGGAGTAACATTAGTTTAAAGGAGTGTAATTACTTAAAATTAATATCTTTTTCAAAAACTAGCCCTTATTGATAAAAATTGAAAAAAAAAATAGTTTAAAACCGAAAAAGAAAAAAAATGAATTTCAAAATCGAAATCGAGATGTTCTTTCCCAAAATCGATCGAAATCGAATCGTACCCAAAATATTAAAACCGCACACCCCTACTTAGGTGGCTGCAGCGTCTTCAGGTACCTTGCAACGACCCGTAGGTCCCAGATTGCCACATATAGTGGCGTCGATGGTCTTCTGCGGAATAGGCCCTTAACAAAACACTTCATCACCAGCTGTTGCGCAACCGTAGCAGTCTGGCTCTCCACCTGGAACTTTGCAATCGCTGCAAGGTAACCCACTATAGTGCGATATTGTAGACTTTCTTGTAAAAGTTCAGCTAAAAAGTTCAAACATAGCGCCGTCGACGCTGTCCAAGGGTCGCAGCCCTGTTGTACACATACTGTGCCTATCGTTTCCACTTATAGGAGTAAACTTTTCTTGTTGCCTCCGCAACATCCGATCGCAGGATTTCCCTCACCATAGTTGATAACTCCATCTCCGGCCGCTGACCCCCTCTGGTTCGCCCTGACTCGATCCGAGTCAATAGTATTCAGTACAGTCGAACCTTGGTTTGGCCTAACTCCACACACTTCTCCGTCCCCACACTGCGTCATCGTAACTTCTCGACTCTCCTCTCTTCTACTGGGGGTTGTACTCTCTAAAAATCATAATTTACGAAACACAAAACATCGCCAGCTCCCGCACTGCCAGGTGAGGCAGTCCTCACTCGCAGCCTACTGTCACCTGTCACCATGCCGGGACCGCGAGCGCCATCCCCAACCTTGCTGAAATACCCCACCCCGACGGGTGTACCTTGACAAGCCTCCCTCTGACTGTGCACGTTTTAACACCTCTTGCAACGGATCTCCAAAAAGTTTATTCAGCATTGGCGGACATGCAACCAATTCTGGATGGATGTCTTCTAAAAATGCGTATTGTAAACGGTCACGCCATACCCCGTTCATTGATAATAATGCTTGAATTTGTAACGTCGCTGCATCGACTATTGTCTGCGAAATCTGGGTCTGCCACGTGGTTGAGTAATCAACTGGTTTCATTCCGCAAAATTGGAACGCCCGTAGCAGTGGGAGCAGCGCTCCAAACATTTCCCTCTCAACCGACACTAAGCCGATATCGATAGTAGCTAGGAGTGGATGCTTTTCACGTAGACGTGGTAATAACGGTGTTCGTGGCAGCACAAACTCTCTCAGCACTACGTCATCCACAATATACCGATCCGCAATCGACGTTCTTTCACCAGTGCCAATCTAATATTTTTATTTCTATTCCCCCATGCTAGGACGGGCTTATCTAATTTCCAAACAGGCGCCTTCGTCTCAATAGCCTTCGGCAACAACGATTCTTCCAGCTTGACTGCACCAAAACTTCACACGGGTTTCACCTTGGAACTCCCAATCACCCAAAGGTGCGACAGAATCCTCCAAATATCCGCCAAAATAATCTTCACCACCCCAGGCTTCTAAATTACTGACCATTTCTCTACGGCGCGGCCATTCCACCGCCCGTTTTACGCCACGACTCGCACCCCGTAAGTCATCCACTACATTATCGCTTAACCATGTCACCACTCGTAACGGTCTCCTCGCCCTGACTACTTGCCGCAGCTTTTGCCAGTGCTAATTGCATTTCACGCCCCAATAAACCGGGCAACGCATTCATCGTCTCTACAAGACTTCCCCAAGGAATCACTGGCTCACCTGTCGGCCGAGTAACATTCGATTTTCCTGCGCCACCATCTTTGCTTTTCTCTACGATAGGCTTACTTACAATTGAGCGGTCCGCCATTTTTTATCACCTCACGCTCCCAAATCGTCCTGGTAATCCACTCTCGGCGTCTTGGGTAACTAGTCCGTGCCGCGACAAAAAAAGACAGTGAGGTATTAGGGCAGGAGGATAGCGTGGACGCGACCGGAAGTGACTTAAGATTGCATAAATGAGAGAAAATATGATGCAAATTAGTAAGATAAAACGTGCCGCAGTCAAAGGAAGGTATCCCATTCTGTAACACAGTGAGGAAGATTCTGCGAAGGAGAACATGTATATCTCGTTTTGAAGGTATGGCCCTCTTAGACTCTTTCAGCAAAAACATCCACACTGGTACTCACGGGGAAATGTAGTTTGGGGTTCCACACATCGTCATATGTTTTTCATCTGGCCGTTTTAACTGGGTAGCCAGCCCAAAGTCTGCAATTTTCTGCAAACAAATATAAATAAACTCATTACATACGCCAGAGGACTAAGGCGCATGGCAACTTTACAATCCTGTATAAGTGATTTAACATTGAAAGAAAAAACTGGAATGAAAAATCCAAGACAACATTAAGTGAAAATGTCATCTGTGAGAGCCAAAAATAATTGAAGGGAAGAAATATTAATTTTTTTTTGTCATGATTGCAGCATTCAAACTGATATTTTAACTAAATCTTACTGTGGATCTTGACATTTAAACATGCTGGCAATTTTCACTAGTCTGGGCTACAAGCCGTGCCATTGTGAAGGTATACCACACACCAAAAAAAAAAAAAAAAAAAAAAGCATGTTTAAAATCTAAACATTTAAACATTAGTCATTAATTACGAGTTCATGTTAGATCTAACCGGCATCTTTTACTCGGTGGTAATAGAGTAGGTTGCTTGATGTACAAATTTTCATTCCAACCTGCAAATTAAACATTAATTAATTAGGATTATCAATCCGAATACTGATAGTCAATTTTTAAGGTTCCTTGCCTTGTAACTGCTTCGTACAGCATTTAGGTACTCCGCGATTCCACCTCACTGACAAAGGGAGAAAATAACGCTTCGTCAGCCGCCAAGAGCGAGGGTTGCCATATTGCCATGGGAATAAAGGGGGTCACATGGTATCGGCCATGTCAAAGCATTTGTAACATCACAGTTAACGTTTGATTGTTTTAAGCGTGCGAACTCAAAGACATGTGGGACACGCCAAATATCCCCGATAGTGTATTCAACAGAAAGTCGCATTTTAGATCATGACAAGGAATTGATTAACGGTATGGGAATAATGCTTTTTGAATTTACTGGTGTGGAGCATCGAGAAAAAGTGACGACATACTTAATTGGTGGGTATAACCCTTTAACATGTTTAAATTAATTTTAATATCATACAAACGGAAATATTTGGTGTATAATAATACCTATACTAATGTGACCAAGTCTTAAAGGCTTATTCAAAACTGGTTCAGTGCAAGTTTTCCAGCGATGCCGATTTGAATAAAGAACTGTGTTTAATGCAATTTTCTTCCGCAGTTATCAAAACTTTAATCTTTTTAAGGTTTGCAGAGCTCTCCATCTCAACGCAACTAACAGTGAGTGTCACTATTTTTAGTCTGTTACGTACTACCTTTTTACAGGCAGGTACAAAGTGGCCGAACTGTGACATTATTCCAAATCAACCACGGACGAAGTTTTGACTTTGAATTCCACAGAAATTATAATTTCAGAACTATCATTTTTTTTCAGTAGTAGCTGGTAAAAGTCTCAGTACAAGTTTTGTGTTCTACTTCTCTTTTGTTGAATTTCTATTTTACTCCAGTTTTGTGTGGAACATTCACAATTTACTGCAAAATAACTTGCTGCACACACAAATGAGTGTATCTCTACGACTGAAAGCCATTTTTCAAAATGGTATTCAGTTGTAGAGTTGTTGGGAAAATAGGAACGTGCCCAACATTGGTTGCGTCCAGGCTTCAAGCAACAATGCTAGTGTTGCACGTGACACGGTCACATGTCTTCGGTCACGTGTCTTCGGTCACTGCATCCGGTCACGTGTCTTGTGTTGTCGAGTGTGTTTGAAGACAGCATGGCATCAAGACACAACCAAGCGTAGGTTTAGCTAGGGACTTAGCTAGGCTGTGTTATGTGGAGAGGGGACTAAAGCACGAAGATCCACGAAATGTAAGTGCTAAAGCAGCAAGGAACTGATCATTGACAGGATGGCTGCCTGACGTTCCAAGACAAAGCGTGACCGCCATGCAAGTTGCCACCACGCTATCCTTAATACTAAGCTAGATGTTCACAATCCGCACCTCTGTTGTATTTATGATCGGGGTTTCTTCATCCCCCACATCAAGAGTTACGTGCAATTATGTGTGCCGTTAAGTTATTTTGCAGTAAATTCAAATTGTGAACATTCTAAACAAAACTGTAGAGTCTGTAGTAAAGCGTGACTGAAGTATTAGTAAAAAAAATACACTTGTGCATGAATTGTGACCTTTAATTTTGCATTGTGAAGCGTGTTGTTGATAACTATCCCTTTATCAGGTTAAAAATTTCCTCCTTGCCAATGACAATAACGTATTACATTTCAACTTGAATGACCACTTACCAAATCCATATCTTTGGTCAGCAACAAATTAGACAAAGTAAGGTCTCGGTGAATGATGTGGTGAGAATGCAAGTACAATATCCCATGAACAACTTGTTTCATAAATTGACGAGCTTGACAAAGAAAATTATTAAACACAGTAAGTTGCAATAAATCCAGGTTAAGTTTAAACTTGAAAATGGATGAGACGCATGCTATTTACCTTCATCTTCTTTGAGTACGGTTCCACGGTTTTTTAAATATCTATGTAATTCACCATTATGACACAATTCCAAAACAAGATATACATAATTACTGTCCTCAAAGTATGTGTACAGCTACATAAAAAAAAAAACAAATTGGTTAGGCAGGGTGGCCCAATACTTTCATCTCAGTTACTTGCATCACAATAGTGCTAAAACAAGTTACACAATAATACAGCATTGTGTATCCACTCCAATGGTTTAATTATTGCTTTAATAATTGTTATGTATGGAAGCAGGGTTCACACAAACTCACAAAGAAAGAACACAAGCACTTTTAAAGAGGCATTTTCGGTCAGATTGCTCAATATATAAGTAATCTTTTGGACTGATCAGCTTGGTATTAGGTCAGTGGAAAAAATAGCTGATCTGTGCACCCTTACGATGTAGGATATCCCAATGCAATCAATAAGTATGCCTAGCATATATCGTAAATGTAGAATGGCTGGTAACTGGGCACTGTAACATGGCTACCAGGACGGCAAAGCCGAAACCCGAGTCAGCGGGATAGCAACAAATTGTGAGCCGTTTGCTTTCAGAGTTTTCCTTACCACCTTGCTTTCCTACTGTTTGAAAGAGAACCAGTTGATGTTGTTAGTTATTTAGGTGGTACTTGATTTAGAGGCTTACTGCTAGGAAGGATAAACAAAATTTTCCTGGTCCCGTATTTTGTGTTTTATTTTATAAACTAGCAGTCGTTCCAGGCTTCGTCCGTGGTTGTTTCCCAGTTCGCTCGGTGTTGCCTGTACGTTCACAGTGACAGATAATTTTTCTTATTGTAATGCTCCCTCTTTCCTCAAATCCTTACTTTCCCCCTGTTCTCCCATCCCCCCCCCCCCATGCTACACATAGTTGAATTAAATGATGCCCCTCCCCCTCTTGCAAGATTTGGCCAACATTGATATGATCTTCTTCCCGAACAACACCCAAAAAATTAACTTTTAGGTTCAGTTAATGCGTAATCATATGTTTAATGGTAGCACTGGCCTCCCTCCTCACAACCCAAATCCCTAGTTATTATTTATAGCACTAGAATGTCAAGAGCATGGCTAATAGACGCACTGCCCTTCTCTGCCATCCGCTTCAACTGCCCTAACTCAGTCTACCACTTTGGCTTGAACGATCCGTACCATAGTATGAACTTTCAAAGTTTTTCAAACAATAACTTTATTTATTTAGTTTGAATATATTTTTTCTTGCACAATGCACATTTATTTCTAGTTTGTCCAGTAAAAGAAAAATGTTAGTCCATGGGACTTTCTACGTGTGGGCTCAGGTTTTTAAAATTATGATGAGACAAAAGCTAATTTTTCTACATTATTTTTAAGCAGACGGTAATTTGGCAACCATGTTACCTGAAAGCATGTGAACTTGCAACTGTGTGTGGACAATGTTCCATGGTGTCCTGGTAACCAACCGAAATTGTCCCAGCTACACACAGGTTGCCTATTTCAATGTGTAATTTTCTCCCTTGACCATCCCTTCAGTCCTGTGACCGTTCCGGTACCCACATTACCAGGTTACAGAAGATTTCCCTCTTTCATAAGCCTATACGATTGTAACAAGGTGCTGCCACCAACTGTCGCTGTTGTTATTTGGTGACACCAACTACAGGGTGGTCCACAAAAAACTGACGACCCAACATTTTCTAAGTCACACTTTTCTGGTTAGCACCCCTCAGACCCAGAGTAGGACAGAAATCAAATCTAATGAAACGGGAAGATTTCTGTCCTCCCCTGGTTCTGAGGATACAAACATACATACAAAATCTTGGGTCGTCAGTTTTTTGTGGACCACCCTGTATTTTGGTTGGCCTGGAACTCGAGCGCTTGGTGAAATGAGACTGTGATTTATGTACAGTTGTACACACAGTGAGTCAAGATGAAAAACCTAGCAAACAAAAATCCACAATCAGCAATGCTGTTTCCGAGACAAAAATTTAGCACCGCCGTAAATGGTACCCGAACGCAGACTGGGTTAATTTTACATATATATTCCTGATGTAAAATTAACAAATATAATTTCCTTTTTGAGCCAGTTTAATACCAATATCTATAACATAGAAACCTTTTTTAAAAAGTTAGGCTACCTCACAGGTCTTTGAAAATACAACATTTTAGGTCTAAGTAATAGTTATCACCCTAGTTTTGCAACAATGACCCGGCAATAAGTTGCTTTTGATCGATCCAGGCTGCAACAATACATCCGAGGGCGCAGCCCGAGAACTTATTGTTGCGGCCGGGATCATTCTAAAACAACTTATTGCCGGGTCATTGTTGTAAAATATGGGTGATAACTGTCTTGTACCCCTAAGTAGTACGTCGGTGTACCTGAATTTATGCTATTGAAATATTTCCTAGAAAACAGGCTGTATAGCCTAATGGATTTGGGGATATCTCACTTATTTAGTGATGAAGATGACAAATTATTGTCGCAACTACCCCTTGCATTGGGTGAAAGGGGAGGGGACGATCTCCGGAAGTTAGTCGATTTAAGAAATCTGCGTGAATTTGAAACGTTTTCCAGCAAATCAGATACAATTTTCCCACGTATTCGTTAAAAGATTTTACCCCCACATTTTTTTTTTAACTGGTGCGTCCTGAAAGGCAGGGGATACCCCAGAAGCCAGCATTTTTTTTAAGAAAGCGGAGTGAATTTGAAACTCTTGTAACTCAGCGAGTTGCAAGATGAAATTTTCACATGAACTCATTTTAAATGAAAAGTAAAAAAAAAGTTTCTGGAGAAAAGCTGCTGAGGTGGGAGGCAGGGGGCAGGGGCCCAGGAAGCTAATATTTATTTTTAAGAAACTGGCCTGAATTTGAAACGTGTTCCTTTAACTTAGCGATGCAATACGAATCCATATAAAATTTTTTAAAAATGGTTAACAAGGGTTTCCTGCAGTGGGTGGGTGGGGGTAGCAGAGGCCCCGGAGGCTAGCGTGTTTTTTAAGAAATCACCGTGTTTCTGAACCGTTTTCCTGCAACTTAGAAATGCAAATCATTTTACATTTTCGTTAAATAAATTGGCTCAGCATAATTAACATGCATGGTAATGGCAATGATTGTATGGTCCATTGTTTAAAAGTAGGACGGAAAATGCATTGATTTCAGTTGGCACTTTATCACCATACTTTTAAACAATGGTCCATTGTTTAAAAGTAGGACAGATAAGTTGAAAGGCACTTTCAACACACTTTTAAACAATGGTCCATACAAACGCTGGCCTGATTAAGTCGATTAGAGCAATAGTTTGTAACAATGAAAACAAAAAAAAATAGGGGTACAATGTTACAAACTGCCACTTTTGTATGCAGGTTGAGAGAAGCCTGCTTAACTTCATTGTTGTAAGGAAGTACATGTGTAATGAGGTTTATCAATGAAACTGAACAATGAACATGCAACTAGGCTAATTAAAAACAAATTTTAAAATGTATGGTTCCTAAGTGTGTACTTTAGATGTGCATTCCTTATTTGTGGAGCCTGTAGAAAATTACTTAAAATAGAAAAGAAATTAAGACTTACTTCTAGAATCGATGGATGTTTCAAGCGAGATTGGATGCTAACTTCTTGCAGTACACGACCCACCATCCCAGACGACTGCATTAACTTTTTGTCAATCTAAAAATGTGAATATTGTTGATCAGCCTATTCTATATTAGCCGTTTATACGGGCACATGGTCCAGATATTAGCCCTACATACCATTTTTATGGCAACTTCCAGTCCTGTTTTAATGCATCTGGCTCTATACACGCAGGCAAATCCACCTTTGCCTATCATGTTAAGCACTTGATAATCCTGAAATACAAAGCAGTTAAGTTAAAATTTAATAAATTTCAAGATCAGCATTGGAATCCCAGTACTAGATCGGTGAAAAGTGTTATCAGTGCAGCACTGAAGAGTTAGCTCCACAAATACAGTGCAAAAATGCCCCCCCCTCCCCCAACCATCATGAATGTCGGCTACTGCTGGTCAAATGGTGATGGAACTTCAGCACTTGGCTACTACATTTAAAAGCCCTCCATTTTGCAAAAAAAAAAAAACCGACTTTCAAATACACTTGCAAAAATCCACCAGTCACTGATCATGTCTGCAAAGTTTGCAGATGGATTGGTTGGGCCTATTTATTAACAAGCTCAAACCAATATGAACATATTTGCACTTTTTGTTTGAGAAAGAACATTTTGCCGGCCCCCAACCAGGCTGGCTAAAAATGGTTTCTTTTTGCCTAAAACATACTTAACCTGATAATTTTAGCATTACATTCCTCGAATGTGATGTTCCCCTGGAGGTTTCTTCCGCTGCGCAGCCGCCTGTTTGCATGCCCCACTGCGCCTGCGCGGCGTAGTCCTCCCTTATAAAAGCGAGAGCGTGGATGCTTTTGGCATTAATTTCCCTCTCAATGTGTCAGGCGGTGACTCGAGAGGGGAGGTAGGGCGAGAGTTAGGTTAAGTATGTTTTAGGCAAAAAGAAACCATTTTTAGCCGGCCTGACTGGGGGCCGGCAAAATGTTCTTTCTTTATTGCCAAAACATCTTACCCGATAATTTTAGCATTATCAGGAGACCTCGTCAGAGTTGGTGGCGGGCACCGCCTTGACGGGCGCCCCGGGATGCAAGCAGGCTGTCCCCCAAAAAGTTGTTGAAAACTTCGCACTTTGTGCAGAACAGGTGATGAACCTCGAAGTTTGGTCTCTTGCCCTCTTCTCCAGTTGGCTTGCTTCCAACCTGAATGGCTAGCTTCCATCGTGGTTGGCTTGCTTCTGCTTCGTTCTGAGTGCTTCAGGGGGATTGACTACTATATAGGCTGTAATGATGGGTCCCAGCCGGTGTAGTCCGTTTTCTTTCTAGACATTTCCCTCTGGTTGTGTGAGGTGGAGGTCGATGCATTCCCTCAAGATGCTGGAGTGCGGATCACTTTGGTCGGAAGGCTTTGTCGTGGGTTGACGATGTGGAGAATGCCTGGATTGTAATAAGTTACTATGTTGGTCATTCGATTCCTGTATGGTGCCACTGCTGCGGAGAATCCGTTCGATTGTGAGTTAGTGAGGAGAAGAAGTTGGTTCCTTTCTTTTCGTCAGTTTTTATTTTTTTATTTTTTTTTTATTTTAAAACTGTGTTAGTGTTCTGTTGTTCTGGTTCATCTCTGAGAATGAGAATATTTGATAAAGGAGTTTTGGGGTTTAAAGTGGAGAAAGCTGTCTTGCGAAAGCTTGTGTGGTATTACCATCAGAAAAAGATGGACAATGGAAGGACCCGGGTGGTTGTTATACGACTTGATGTTAGTCATTTGTACTCGAAGAAAACCTTGTGTTGGTTTTTAAGTCGAGGCGTTGGGTCATCTTCGGAGCCAAAAGGCCGAAGGAGTTGGATGAGTGAAAGGCACCGTTGTCCGAAGGGCTGGTCGCCGAAGAAGGCTGAATTCGTGGGGCGAAAGGGAGCCATGGTGTGTAAGCTACGAAGGGAAGGCGTGAACGGATGAGCTCGGCCGGGCACTACCTGTGGGTTGATGGGCCTGGATAACGGGAGTTCCGGTGATGACAGACTTGATGGGCGGATTGCCGAGGGAGGCTAATATTGTGTAGCGATCCCGGGAGGCATCTGAAATGGGGCCATGATGTTGGCTGTGAAAGAGTCCCTAGACTTTGAACGAAAGGGATTCTGTGATTGGTGGAGAGAACTTCCATGGAGGGGTGGTCTAAACAGTGGTAGAGCTAGGAGTGACAGCCGAAAGTCAAGCTTGATGGTCGAAAGGACATCCGTGTTGCGGGTCAGTTTTTGCCAGGCCGGGAAGAAGTGGTTGAGTCTTGCGCCGACTGGAGGGCAGAAAAGCAGGAGGCGTCATTGTAGGTTTTGTGAAAGGAGCTCCTGCCCCCTGGCGAGGATGACGGTTTCGGCGGTCGGGAGTTTTCGCTCGCATGTGCTGGTTCCATTGGCCGGAGCGGGAGCAAAAGGAGTCGGACCGAAAGGGCTGTTGGTTTCTCGGCTGAAAGGATGTGTTCGCCTTCGTGCGGATCGGGGGCGCTGTTGATGTGGCCTTATTCCAGTCGTCCGGCGGAGGCCGGGCATTGGACTGTCTGTTCTTCTGAAAGGGTTGAGGGTGTTGTCAAGTAGGGCTGTTGTTGTTAAGTAGGGCTGGTGTTGTTAAGTAGGGCTGGTGTTGTTAAGTAGGGCTGTTGTTGTTAAGTAGGGCTGGTGTTGTTAAGTAGGGCTGTAGTGTTGTTAAGTAGCTTACGTCCGGAGAAAAAATAAAATTTCCATAAGGCATTGACTGCCGTGGTGAGAACGTTGGCTTGTGAGGCAGCTCGGAGGCTCAGCCGAAGGCATTTGTCGTTTTCGTAAAGAACGAAAATCGGAACGTTAGCTTTCATTGGAATGGAGAGTGGTGCCGAATCCATCTTGACCTCACCGCAGAAGAATTCGCATTCGGAGTAAGTGTTGAAGTTGTGTGGGTTGGTTGCACCATCTCCAAGCGGACGAAAGAAGCTGTTTTCATGGCCGGGGCGTGGGGCTGGAGGCGCCTTGTCGAGGATGAGGGGGGAGGAGGGAGCTTTCATTCCTGAGAAGACACGTAAGAAAGGGTGTAGATTGGCCAAGAAGATTGTGTGGTTTGGAGATCTTGACCCGAAGGGTGAAGCCAAATCAGGTTTTGAGGCCTCGATTAATTACGGGAGCGTCAGCAGACTGCAAAGGTTTGTGTAAGAAGCAGTCTGGGACCGTCTCTTCGACGGTTTTAAATTGTGCTGCGAATGGTAGAGTCAGATCGTCGGCCGAGTCGTCCGGGAAATAGATCCTTCTGCCAGCTGACAGTGGAGCGGACGAAAGGAGCGCTTGCGGTGCCGGAGTGGCTGGTAGTGAAAGTCTCGGAGGAGAGGCGGCCTTACGTTTTTTTGAAGGCATTAGGAGGAGAGGAAGCATTACGTTTGTGTCCTTCGTGGCAGGAAGACGAGGCAACCCATTCTTGAGCGCGGGTGTGACGGGCTGACGACGTACTCGATGGTGGAGGCGTCGGGATTTCATGCATCTTTCGTAGGGTGTCCTGGACGATGTGTTGAGCTTCACTGCGGGTGACGGGCGTAGGCGGTCCCAGGGCGTAGGGAGCCACGGCTTTCCTGTCTGTCTAGCAGCGATGGGGCGGGTTACTAAAGGCGTTGTCGGCCAAAGGATGGTGGACCAAAGGAGCCGAAAGCAGGAGGGGTCCCGGCTGAAAGGCGGTGTGTTCCGACCCGATGATGAACTCGATGGGAGGCCATGATTTCAACCGAAAGGCAGGGGTGAAGCACCAGCCTGGACTAACGGAAAGTGGAACGGTCCCGGGAACAACGGGAAGGGGCCCACGATGTTTTCAGACGAAAGAAAAGAACCGGCAGAGATGAGCGGCCGCCCGGGCGGCAGTTTGAGACCAAGAGATGGCTGGTTCACGTAGTCGTCATTCGTATAGGGAGTATCGTGCATGCGCATGCGCGGTCGGATCACTGAGGCGGCCATCCAGCATCTTCTTTGAGGCTGTTATGTTCAGTTGGTAGGTGTTGGATTTTCGCAGTGAAAAAGACGTTTTGTTTTACACGTGGCTTGAATCCAGCCACGGTAGTTTCAGACTTGGTTCTTTCCTCAAAATGTGGGTTTAGCCATGAATGAGACGAGCACCAGTGTGAGCAACAACTGTTGTCTTGATTGCCACTCGAACGTGGAGTGGCCATGGACAAGACAAGCAGCAAGCGATGTCGATGGCTCCTGGCGTGATACTTACGTCAAACGTGAGTTTTAATCACGAATGAGGCGGGTATCAGTGTGGACGGCAACTGTAGTCTTGATTTTCGTTCGAAACGTGGGGTCAACCACGGTCGAACCAGCAGCAAGAGATCGAGACGTCTTCCGACCTGGCTCTTCACTCAGAACGTTTTTTTTTTTTTTTTAGCCACGCTGAGATGAGCAGAAGTTTGGACAGCAGCTGGTGACTTGAATTTCGCTTGAGACGTGGGATCAGCCATGGAAGAGACGAGTAATAGGAAATGCAGGTGGCTTCCAACTTGACTCTTCACTCAAAGTGTGGGTATTAACCCTTTGAGTGCTAAACCCAAGAAAATCTCGGGCCAAACACAAGCACAGGTTGAAGTATTAAAAACAGAGTCCTTACTACGCGCGAGATGGCCAACAATGCAGGAATGACAACAATACTAGGTTCCCTTAACAAGCCGACTCTAGAGACGGCCGTGGCCGAGTTGGTAGAGGCGTGTGCCTCACGTTTAACAGCTCCTTCAGGTTGCTAGTTCGAGCCCCGTCCAGGTTACCCCTACTTTTTTGGAGATATAAAAAAAAACGCAGCTCTCAAAGGGTTAAGCCACGAATGAGACGAGCAGCAATGTGGCCGGCAACTGATGTCTTCATTTTCACTCGAGACGTGGGGTCAGCCACGGTCGAGACAAGCAGCAAGAGGTGCAAACGGCTTCCGTCTTGGTGCACTCGAAACGTGGGTTCTAGCCACGAGTGAGACGAGCAGCAGTAGACAGCGACAGGTGACTTGATTTTCACTTGAGACGTGGGGTCAGCCACGGTTGAGACAGGCAGCAAAAGGTGCAAACGGCTTCCGTCTTGGTTCGCTCAAAGCGTGGGTTATAGTCACGAGTGAGACGAGCAGCAGTAGACAGCAACAGGTGACTTGATTTTCTCTCGAGACGTGGGGTCAGCCACGGTCGAGAGAAGCAGCAAAAGGTATAGACGGCTTCCGTCTTGGTTCTTCACTCAAAACGTGGGATTTAGCCACGAGTGAGACGCGCAGCAGTGGACAGCAACTGTTGACATGATATTCACTCGATACGTGGGGTGAGACACGGTCGAGACAAGCAGCAGGAGTGTAGACGGCTTGCAGCTTGGTTCTTCACTCAAAACGTGGGATTTGGCCACGTATGAGACGAGCGAGAGAACGGACAGAAAACTGTTGTCAGATATTCACTCGAGACAAGGGGAACCCTGGAAGAGACAAGCTGTGGAGAACAGGAACAGACTTGGCTCTTCACTCGAACGAGGCTTTGAGTCTTGACCCAGTCGTTTGAAAACTTGATCGAAGTGACATCGTGTAACTAAAGTTCGGGTTCAATCATTGGAAACAATCGAAACCAAAATGAGAGTAAGACAGGTTGCCTGCAGCACGTTACATCCGGGAATCTGATGCGGGAAGCGGCCGAAAGGACTAGAGTTCCGTTGAGGCGTGTCGGCGAAAGGGCGGAGGCCGGAAGGGGGAGTGTTTTCCGTCCGAAAGCCAAAAGCCGAAGGGATACCGTAGGTGCGGGTGTAGCCAGCCGGAACGGTGATGAGCGTTGGAGAAGGTTGACGTTGACAGCTTGCGTACGGACTTCGGCAGTTGCCGGTGAGGTAAGCCGTTCGCAGCTCGGGCGTGTTTTCCGTCCGAAAGCCAAAAGCCGAAGGGCTGCCATAGGTGCGGGTGCAACCAGCTGGAACGGTGATGAGCGTCGGAAAAGGTTGACATGATAGCTTGCGTACAGACTTCGGCTGTTGCCAGTGAGGTAAGCCGTACGGCAACTCGGGTGAAGGGAGTCTTGAACCGGACGAAAGGCGGGGAACAGAGCGACGTGGAGTCGTAGACGACACGTACGCAGGGGAAAATGAATGCCTAAGGCATCCAAGCTCTCGCTTTTATAAGGGAGGACTGCACCGCGCAGGCGCAGTGGGGCATGCAAGCAGGTGGCTGCGCAGAAGAAACCTCCAGGGGAACATTACATTCGAGGAATGTAATGCTAAAATTATCAGGTTAAGATGTTTTGACAATAAAGAAATTTATGTTTCAATATATCACTTTAAAGGTTTTTTTTTTGCCAGCTTGTAATGGTCCAAATTTCAAGCTTCTAGCTCTTACCGTTCACAAGTTTGAAGCAAAGTACTACAGTGATGTTACAGATTTCTTTATCTACAAAATGTTTTTGAATCCTATGCTCCTACAAGGCCCATGTTGCCAAATGCAAGGGTCATCACTAGATTGAATGAGTTTTTTGTTTTTCCCAGCATCAGATGGGTGATGGCTAAAGAATTGACATTTTAATGTGGTCACAAAATTTCACATTTGGTGGTAAAACCGGCGAATGTGGAGTTAAGACAGAATACGAATCTGCACCTCATGATATCTTGTGAACTGTAGGCTACTAGCTACAGTATAACCTCAGTTATCCGAACTATCTACGATCAAGAGATGTTCGGATATTGATTTGTTCAGAAGCATGCTATTTGTTTTGATTGTTAGCACCCCAACGTCGCACTGACCAGAGGAAGACTGGCTGGTTTCAAGGTCAGTCGGGAATTATGCTCGGCGGCTACTTGCTGAATTAATTTGAGCAATGTAGGCCACTAGGAAGCACACGTGTCCAACTAACATCATGAGCTCAACAATTTATCGGGGTTCATTAAATCGCCTGTAAACTTAAAATTCTGATAATTTAACTGAATTTTTCCAGGAGTTGTCAACAATAATTCAAGGACTCCTAACGGTAACTGACATACAAGACAATTAACAGAAGTTTGGTAAATTTGTACACGAAACTGAAAAACAGTAGTGCTTCAATTCAGTTTCAGCATAGCCAAGCAATTAATTTCTAGTTCTTGTGAACGATCCAAGTTACACTGATATCATATTTTCCCGATGTGATCTGAAAAGATACTGATATCCTACGTTTGACTAACTTACTGAATGTCTGATACAGAGACTGTACATTTTTTTTGTAAAAAATGAGAGCTAAGCAAACTTTGGCATTAGGTTAACAGTACCAGCTCTTACCTTTTTTTGGAAACTTTTTTAGTTGAGAACAACTAACTAACTAGTTGTGGGGGGGGGGGGCAATGGTGTCGTTTTAGCGTAGTGGCGAAAAACAGAGTAAATGAGGTTGTGGGCTTCACTACGAGTTACACTGCGTTCTCTGCGTGATGATTTCGACGAGAGATCGAGCGAAGAGTTGGTGGTCGAAAGGCCAATCTGGGATGCGGCCTGACGGAGTTTCCTTTTGGCATCCCAGAAAAGCGCCTTGGCTTGCGGTAAGTCCTCTTCCAAGGACGTGAGGTCGGGAGGCGGCGGAGTGCGTTGGCCATCTTGCAACGGGGAATCGTCTTCGTCGTTGACGACATGAATGTCCCGGTCTAAGCCAGGCGCGCAGCGGTCGTCGCGGATGGTCGGAGTAGCAGCAGGAGAGAGCACAGCATCCGAGGCCGGAGCGATGAGCAAAAGGGCGGCTTCCATCGCAAGGAGATGAGCGAAAGAAAAAATCCAAATTCCTGGTCGAAAATCAGGAGACGAGGTGACGCGTAGGAACCTCTGGAGGAAAATGAATGGCGAGACCGACCACGTTCTCGCCCCAGAAGCAGAATTGTCTGCCACTGTCTGCGACAGCAATTACTGGGAAAAATTATCTACAGCTAATCTGTTTTTTCGTAACGGTTACCCACATATTTATTGGTTTTTACTGAATAACGTTTAAGTGCTTTATCCTATTGATCTGACTCTTCTATCAAAGGAAAGGTCTCATCGAGACGATTAAATTGGTGTATTGGAATGTCCAAATCGGTCAAAAGTTGACGAAACGGCAGAAATTTGGTCAAAAGGCCCTTTTTGTCTGCAATAGTGTTAGATTATCTGCGACATAGTCGCACCCCTTTCTGCCTCTGGGGTTCTCGCTTATATAGAGAGTAGGGATCGACCGATCATCGGATCGGTATCGGCCGATACTTTTCATCCGATAATCTGATCGGTTTATGTGTCCGATACCAATGTCAACTTCACTGCCAAACGCGAGTTTCAGTTTTGTAAATTGCTTCGGTTTAACAGATTAACTAGCAAAGGCTTGTCACCTCTCAATACCAACAATTTATAAATTCTTGTAAATACTAATACTAATGTCTAGTGCATTGCGTTTAAATCGTCTAGCGATCGACAGGAAGCAAGCAACAGCTGGTCCTACCGGAGCACGTGTCAAAACCACCCAAAATTTGGTTAATTCTGAACATTGTGTATCTTAGTTACTTTTATTCAATATTTAACGTAAAAGTACATAAACTTATATTTGCGATCTCGTTTACCTTTTGTTAGTTAAAGAAATCGATGGTTGTAGAAGCATTAGTAGCGTTACTTCCTATCCTTGCAAGATTTCTTTGTTGTGGAGCTCAGTCACAAGGGCCAACAGAAAACGTGCTAGTCAGTAATCCTGGACAGTGCATAAGCGGGTTGTCATTTTTAAAAGGTTTTAAAAATATATTATGTCAAAATTGTAATTTATTTTAGAAATACAAATCCATAAAAAATGCGGTAACGAGAAACGTTTTAATTATTTGCTACGGAGTGTGTTGTCTTTTGTCTTTGCTGGTATCGGCAGGGTGCTCAGTGCGCGAACAACCGGGAAAAAGTAATGCACATTAGGCCATTAAAAAAAAATCGTCTCATCAAATTTAAAATTATTACTTTTTAAAAATACTTTATTACTAGTATAGTATAACAATATCCAAGTATTTACTCGAATCCTGTGTTTTTACTACTGTTAAAATTATTCAAGCTGTATCCTCCATTTTACTGGTAGTAGGTGCACCTTTCGGATATCAACTTTTAAAGAGCATTTTGTAAACAACCGGTTTATTTGACGTAGTCAGTTTATCCGAGCAACTATGATCTATTTAAAACTAGTTTCAATTGGATCTGAATGAAATATATGGATTACCAATTAAAGATTTTGCAGCAAAAAGGTTTATTCGTAAGAAATTCAAGAGTGGATGGTAAAGCCTTGGATTGGTAAAGCAAACACCCAAGTTTTGTTTCGTGCTGGGTAGTTAGCCAGATGGGCTACGGTGATTTTAAATCGCATTTTCCTAAGCGGAGGTCTATTTTAGTTAGACGTGAGTTTGGGGAGGGGGACAAGTAAAGTAAGCAAAAGAATATTTTTCCAATGTCCAGCGTTAATTTGTCATTCGTTCGTAATTAATTTTTTGCTAGACAATAATTTTAATTACTAGGATTTTTTTTTTACGGGTGGGGGTTTGAGGAGCAGAGCCTGGAAACTAGACGGGATAAGCAGTGGTAAACTAGGGGATTTGTCTGCGGTTCCACGACGCGTATGCAACCGTAAAACCAGTGGCTTCTTGCGTTTGTAGTTTTTGATCAGATGCGACGGCATGGCATGGCCGTTAACACCTCTCATTTAAAGACGAGCCCAATACGATTCTTCTATTGGTTTCATTTTTAAAACTGTATGTTTAATTAGACCAATAGTGAACTGAATCAACATTAAAAATATTCAGCACCGTTTGGCCGTGTTATGACACGGGAGGCCTCCTGACCGTTTAGTCCTGGCATTTTGAATATTTCACTTAAATTAATTAAACATGGTACGCTATTTACCAAAATTGTCCCTCGATTGTCACAAATCAGGGTGCGAATTTTCGGTGGTCTTTATCTTTTTGACAGATCTCCCACCTTCCTCAGGCACTTCGAGCGTTGAATATTTCACTTATCCAATGGCGACGTTGCCACACGGCATGACTGATATGTAGGAACGTACACATCAGTGGGGCCGCGTGCTTACGTCAGTGATCTGTAGAATAATTTGAGCAAGTTACCAGTAATTGTTCGGTTGGTGGTGACGTCAGCCGCTGACAAAGGCTAGCCTACATAGTTCCCAGTCATTGGTCGTGGATGGATGACGTCAGTTGGCTGAAGAAAAAGTAACGAACCTCGTATGTTTACTGCGAACAAACATGCTTGATTATTTCTAATGGAGGATTTCCCGATTTCCACCCATTTTCGAACTTAGACCTAGAAATGTGCCAAAGAATCTGTGTGCAAAATTTGACAGAAATCCGGTAATTCGTTAAAACGTTATAGCGCGAACACATAGACAGACAGACAGACAAACCGTTCGCATAAGAGTCTAAATTGACTCTAATAATAGCTTCAGATGAGAACTCCTTATTTGGTCGTTTCTTACATGATCGCTCATTTGCCGTATTGCAGTAGCAGAAGTTAGGAGACGGGTTGTTTTTTTTTTTAATATGTGGTGCGCAATATGTATACTTTTCAGTGCGCCAAGCATTCAGAATGTATACTGTAGTAGTGTCCTGAGTTTATGCTGCCTTTCCTCCAACTGCATGTAGTCAATCGCATATTAATGTTCTATCCTCATTCAGCAATGCTAAATCAGAATTACTGATGCAGTGTTAGTGGGTCCTTGTTTTTTTTTTTTTTTGCACGTGTGTTGGTTTTGGAAGGAGCTGTAGATGTTGGACTACAGTGGAAATAAGTGAACGTGTATAGCCTTCTAATAGTGCACGAAGCACTAAATAAGGCAAGATGATTAGCCTAAGTTTCCTCCTTAAGCTTGATCTGTCAATAAACCACAAAACTATAGCCCAATTCTTACTCATTCAATATGCACTTAGAAAGTCTTAGTGTTAGTCCCTGAACCTTGTCAAAGTTCAAACATCATTGGTCTAGAGACCGGAGAACCTTTTGTTATTGTTATGGTATGTGTTTTTGAGTACCAGTTACCGTTAAGGCGACTGACGTTAAATGTTCAATAGTTACCTCTATGCTTTCTGTTAACTCCATCGCTGGTCCCATTTTGTGTACTTAGGCCAAAGAAGCGTGAAGGCCCATAAAGACGTCCATTAAATTCATTTTGGGTACATCATTTTTCACAAATTGTACTACATTTCAAGAGTTTCAAGAGTTTGAAATGCCGCCATGTTACTTTCACCGGAAATGACGATGATGACGTCACAAAGCTCACGTACAGCTATGCAAGACCAAAAGATGAACGAGCTGTCCATTGTGAAAATTTACTTGTATAATTTCATCATTTTATTTTACGTTATTTTTTTTATTTTATTTGTTTTTACGTAAAATAATCACGTAATCTTGTACTATCGTGAGGGATAGCATACATTTTACTCTGAATTGGTTGGCTGCGTTATGAGATTGTTAAGCGTCACGGTTACGCGTCCATTTCATTGGTTGGAGAGTTTTCCAATCAAAATAATCGTACTAAATACTTTGACGGAAGTCGTTTCTTTCATCCAATGGAAACGATGCGTGGTTTGTGTTTCGCGATGTGCCGGTCGAGAGTTGAGTGTGCGTGGTGAAGATTCTAGAAATCTCTTGATACTTTCCGTTCTGTTGACCGGCATCGTGGGTTGGATACTTACTTTTAAAGAAGAGTGATCCTAGTTCATTTCTTCGATTTGGCTCCACGTCTGCGTAGAATCGATTTTCGTCAGCAAAATGTCTGTCATCGGCATAGATTTTGGAAATGAATCGTGCTACATCGCCGTTGCCAGAGCCGGTGGAATTGAGACAATCGCCAATGACTATAGTCTGCGGGCCACACCGTAAGTTCAACGCGCCACTACCGCAAAATTCGACTGCATTCTTTAATAACACCTCCTCACAAATGAGTCTGTGTAAAATAAGTTTTGTTAATGTATGACTGTGCGCTTCCGTGCGTTTTTGAAAGAAACTGTAGCGTTGAAATTGTTTATTTTGCCTCGGGAGTGTAACAAAACGCAAAAATCAACAAAACGCGACGTTACGTTAAATTTCCCGTTTTGGGCTGCATGGCTGCTTGATGATGACAAACTGACTTTAACCCTAACATTTTTTTTTAATTTTGGTTTTCACTTTACGTTGACCTAGTTTTCATCTGCATTTGCAGGTAATTTCGGCTTTAAGTTTTGAGGTTGTGTTTTGAGATGCTTTGCATTGGGCTGGGATGAGAAATAATTTGTTATCGCGAAAAGCAAGTCGTAGATCGCTTATTCACTAGGGAGGTGGTTCATAATAATCTTGTTTTGTTTTTAGTATTGCAGCCTACTTTAAATTGTTAATAATAGGATTGAAACTACACACATTAAATTCCGCGCTAAAATTGTTAAAATTAAATGGTTGATTTGGTTTTATCTTTGGTTAAATCTAGTTTCAATAAGGGCGTGCAGCCGGCGAATAATGACTGGATTTTGTGAAGTAGAGATTGCGTAAATCCTTACACTCGGTAAGATACGTTGCAGAAACGTGGCGATAAGCGCCTAAATTAACGCCTGAAACTTAAAAATAAAAGTAAACTCATTGTAAATTCTAATTGTGGACGATTTATTTTTCACAGTAAAAATTGTATATGGAGTGGAAGACCCCCATGAAATGGGGGGTAATTTTTCAAGAAGCAAAATGATTGATCCATGTTCTTGTATCCACCCCTTTGGGTATTCTCGAAATAAAATTGTCAAACCTTCTAAATTTACGAAAATTAAAGTAAACGGAAACAAATATGGCCAAGGATGGTTGAGGAAGTTACATAAATCTTATTATTTGCATATAAATAGATAAGCAAACTCGGGCGACAATATTTTATACATATGGCAACAAAAGATAATGGATGAAATAAAAATGAGACCCCCCCCCCACCTCCCAAAAAAAAGAAAAAGAAAAAAAAACGCGTTAACAAAGGAACGTGCTTGCTTACTC